>JABMIG010000007.1:117500-195000 GCA_013187285.1 Cyclotella cryptica
GTTTTTGTTTTCTTGTCATTGTTGTTGTCATTGTTGTTGTTAGCGTTGTTGTTAGCGTTGTTGTTAGCGTTGTTGTTAGCATTGTTGTTAGCCTTGTTTTTAGCGTTGTTGTGAGCATTGTTGTTAGCGTTGTTGTTAGCGTTGTTTGGCTGTTGTTGGTTGTTGTTGCATTGCGTTGTTCGCGTTGTTGTTGCGTTCATTCTTCCTTGTTTTCTTTGTTCTTATTCTTCTTGTTCCTTCCTTCCATTCTTGTTCCATTTATTCCATTCCATTCCATTCCATTCCATTCCATTCCATTCCATTCCATTCCATTCCATTATTCCATTCCATTATTCCATTCCATTCCATTCCTTCCATTATTCCATTCCATTCCATTCCATTCCTTCCATTCCATTCCATTCCATTCCATTCCATTCCTTCCATTCCATTCCATTCCATTCCATTCCATTCCATTCCATTATTCCATTCCATTCCATTTCATTCTTTATTCCATTCCATTCCATTCCATTCCATTCCATTCCATTTATTCCATTCCATTCCATTCCATTCCATTCCATTCCATTCCATTCCATTCCATTCCATTCATTCCATTTATTCCATTCTCATTCCATTCCATTCCATTCCATTCCATTCCATTCCATTCCATTCCATTCCATTCCATTCCATTCCATTCCATTCCATTCCATTCCATTCCATTCCATTCCATTCCATTCCATTCCATTCCATTCCATTCCATTCCTTCCATTCCATTCCATTCCATTCCATTCCATTCCATTCCTTCATTCCATTCCATTCCATTCCATTCCATTCCATTCCATTCCATTCCATTCCATTCCATTCCATTCATTCCATTCCATTCCTATTCCATTATTTCCATTCCTTATTTATTGTTCTTCATTCCTTATTCATTTATTCCATTCTATTCCTGTTTATGTTATTGTTGTTGTTGCTGTTGCTGTTGCTGTTTCTGTTGCTGTTGCTGTTTTGCTGTTGCTGTTGCTGTTGCTGTTGCTGTTGCTGTTGCTGTTGCTGTTGCTGTTGCTGTTGCTGTGGTTGTCGTTGTCGTTGTCGTTGTCGTTGTCGTTGTCGTTGTCGTTGTCGTTGCTGTTGTTGTCGTTGTTTTTTGTTGTTTTTTGTTGTCGTTGTTGTTGTTTTTGTTCTTGGATTTGTTTAACTACCATCAGCTGTGATGTGTTTTAACATCAATCAACTCTGGTTTGCCACAGGATTTACAGTTTTGCATCTGATGAAAATTATAAGACAGGCTAACTTTCATGTAAATAGTTATTTACGTTTATGCATTGATTGTCTACACCTGAAATCTGACATAAAAATACCATACATTCAACCCTATCTAAAAGAGAATATAACACTGCATGTCTCAGAGCATTCTATTGAAAATTCACAAATCGTGATGCAAATGAAGTTGTGACTACAATGGTTTTAAGGGCATGATTTTGACAAACTAAATATTAAAGTTCAATCACGAACATATTGGTTTATTGTTATTTTGTTCATGTATTTTCTTGTCTTGTAGCTCTACAAAGTGATGTGGAGATTGAAGGAAGTGAATTGTAAATCCTTCTCTCAAAACTTTCTTGAACCACTACCCCTCTCATCCAGCTATGTCACTGCAAACGAAAAACACCGGTAACCTCCCCGTACACTCGAGTGTATGGGGAGGTTACCGAGCCCCGAATGGTATCTTCCGGTAACCTCCCGGTACACTTCTGTAACCCTCCGGTAAACTAGTGTACGGGAGGGTTACCGGAGTCTACCGGGAGGTTACCGGAAATTTGAGACCAAGAGGAGCTTTTCGATTTTTTTCTACGTACGATAGGAATTGGTACGATTTTACAGGAAAACAGACTTCTCAGTAAGTCTTAGAATCGATATCAATCTAATTAGTGGCTATAACTGCATTACTTAGTAGCTAAAAAAATGTTTACCGGTGGCATACCGGAAGTGTACGGGAGGGTAACCGGAAGTGTACGGGAGGGTAACCGGAAGGTTACGGGAAGGCTACCGGAGAGTACCGGAGGGTTACCGGAGCATACGGGAGGGCTACCGGAACGTTACAGGAGGGTTACCGGGAGGTCTACCTACTGTTGGACTACAATAATAGAGTATGTGTAATAATTTATCTCCACTAATATAGTTAAACATACTACATTAACATATTTTAGGAGCCCGCCCAACACATTGCCCACCAAAAGGACACAGGTGCCAAAATTTCAACCCCAAGCTGCTCCAAGATGAAAAACGATACTGTGGACAATATTATCACCAAGGTAGAAGAAAATTAATTATTTAATTGAAACTAAGCTGAAATGAAAACAATTGAAATGTAGTATGACTTCAATAACTCACCATAAAAATTTACATGCCTCTGCAAACCGTTGTCGGCAACACGGCGGTGCAAGGCGAAATGCCAAACTCAGTATGTGGACTGAGTTTCGGCTGTTCCCGTGCCTGGCCTGAAATAAAATAATTGAAAATTAGATGTAGTCAAGACATGTGTAGAAATAATTGTATTCTATTCAACTCACCTCTGTTAATATACCCGCCGCTGCCAAATATTGTTGGCAACACGGCGGTGCAAAGCGAAATCCCAAACTCAGTCTGTGGACTGAGTTTTGGGGATTTCAGAACTGGGCCTGTAACTATTTCATTGAAAAAAATTAACATGTGTTGAGTATAATAGGGTCAAAAATAGTGAGTTCATCAAAACTCACCCCCAAAATATACCCGCCGCTGCCAATTGTTGTTGGCAACATGGCGGTCAAAGCGGAATGCCAAACTCAGTCTGTGGACTGAGTTTTGGCGATTTCGCCAGTACACCTGTAACTAATTAATTAGAAAAAATGGACGTGTGGTGAGTATAATAGGGTCAAAAATAGTGAGTTCATCAAAACTCACCTCCAAAGTATACCCGCCGCTGCCAATTGTTGTTGGCAACATGACGGTCCAAGGCGGAATGCCTAACTCAGTCTGTGGACTGAGTTTCGGCGATTTCGCCGGCAGGCCTGCAACTAATTAATTGGAAAAAAATTGGACGTGTGGTGAGTATTATAGTGCGAAAAATGGTGAGTTCATGAAAACTCACCCCCAAAATATACCGCCGCTGCCAATTGTTGTTGGCAACACGGCGGGCCAAGGCGCAATGCCTAACTCAGTCTGTGGACTGAGTTTCGGCGATTTCGCCGGCAGACCTGCAACTAATTAATTGAAAAAGATTGGCCGTGTGGTGAGTATTATAGTGCGAAAAATGGTGAGTTCATGAAAACTCACCCCAAAATATACCCGCCGCTGCCAATTGTTGTTGGCAACACGGCGGGCCAAGGCGCAATGCCTAACTCAGTCTGTGGACTGAGTTTCGCGATTTTGCCGGCAGGCCTGCAACTAATTAATTGAAAAAAATTGGCCGTGTCGTGAGTATAATTCTGTAGAACAAGATGAAATCCTGATTACTCACCCCCAAAATATACCCGCCGCTGCCAATTGTTGTTGGCAACATGGCGGTGCAAGGCGGGAGGGATAACTCAGTCTGTGGACTGAGTTTCGCCATTCCCATGATGGGCGGTGGGGTATCAGTGATGTAATTGAAAAAATAATTGTGTGATGTGAAAGCAGTGAGAGGGCGCACTGCTCCTGTACCATACTGTTGTGTCTGGGTCAAGCACCATTGTTGTAGTATGGTACCATACGTAGATGTACTAAAACTGTATTATCATACAAATACGCCACACAAGAATTAGGTGATGTGATACAAAGGAATAAGTAACAAACACGTAGACACATTACGCCAATTTTCAGCCCCACTTATTATTCTTATGTGTTCTCATTTTTTGGCGCAGTCACTTCTGATAGTACCATATTATTTTGAAAATATGAATAGGCCCAAAGCGTACTCACCAAATGAAATCACAGATCAAGCCTAGAATTGAAACCAAAACTAGACCCAACAGGTGATCTTGCTGTTGACAACTCGTGATTTGCAAAATGTGAGTCATGAAACAAACAACCACTCGGAAGATTTTTTTGCTTCAAAGCTTAGCGTGATAAACAAAAATGCGGCTTAAGTAATGTATAAAAAAACCGGTAACCCACCCGTACACTCTTGAAATTCCGGTAACCTCCCCGTACACTCTGACGTTTTGCGAGTGTACGGGGAGGTTACCGGTGTTTTTCGTTTGCAGTGGTCCCTTAGCAGTCATTCCGTTGTCAAATATGTGAGCTGGAAGTTTTGCTTCAATGGAACACATAAAAAACATGATCCATGTTTTCCTTGGTCGTTGCCTGAATTGCCTCATGACATGGCCAATTATCCACTCTACAGTAGTCTACCAAAGTAACCTTTAAGATACTTTTAATTTCTCAGGAGACACGAGACATCTCCCGAAGATTCAAGTCCTTCTAATACAGCAAGAATTGCTTCATAACCCAAAAATGCCATTTGGGAAAAATGCTCTATGTCATTAACTAATCTCATTAGAGCCATACCAGATGTGTGTAGAACCTACACAACATATCATTGTGTCACAAGCACAAAACATACCACATCTATGTATCCTACACGGTCTCGTTTTGCCAAAACTAAGCATGTTTGTTCATCACGGTGTTTTTTGCACTTTAAATTTGCAACTAAATTAACTCAGAAAAATAAATCTGAAGTATTCTACAAGATATTTTAAACACTTTTTGGCTTAGGTCACCTCATTCATCCCCAGCACATGGTATGGCCATTGGTCTCAGTCCACCGCATCACTGCCACTGATTGGTTGTTGGGTATATTTTTGTATGGATGGAAGCTGCAATACTTCAAATTGGATAGCCCAAAATGAATAGAGGCTTCCTGAGATGTAATGAAGCAATTATGAAGCCTTTGATTGCTCTGTTCAGTCCATTTCTGGTTGCTACTAAGCAATTCATAATAGTGGATTCTTAGTTCTGACAACAACAAGCCTATGAAACCAATTTGTTCACCTTGATGTCTGCTTAACCAAATCCAGGTGCAACTCTTGGATTGAATTGAATGTCAAATATTATTCCATGAAATAGGGTATGAAATTGACATCCCCATTTTTAATTTCACTAGCTCTGATTGTTGGTTGCTATAATATATAGAAGATTCTGAGACACACTGACTTTGTACAGGCCACGGCGTCGAAAATTATCACATTTTCATATTTTTCTCATTTTATTAAGCAACTCATCTGATATAATTATTGTGTATAAAGCATATGTACCTCTTCTAGAGCTCTCGCCAATCCTATCCATAAGTATCGACAATATCAATCTTCTGGAAGAATTAGGATTTGAAGCTGGGCAATAGAAAAAAATGCCTGAAACACTGCGATAAACGATATTTTAACCACAGAACTAGTGTAGTCAATTGAAAATGCTCTTTTGTCTTCCAAAATTAAGCTTGTTGGAACTCTACCCAACGGATACATGCAGATGTCTCCTTTGCCAAGAAACCCACTTACCAGTTTAGGTCGAGTCCCACATAACAGACAGCATATGTGACTGCCTCACATCCAACCAATAACAGCTGCTCCATTCTGCGTTCGTGCAGCAATCTAATCGCACTAGTTAGCTCATAAATTGCTAACAACACTTTTATTGCAAACTGTTCTAGTTGTATGTTCAACAGTTGTTAGCAATACCTACTACTACCACGCACCGTGGCAGCGCAATGCATCACCATGGCACATGCCCTCATCACCTACGAAGAGGCACAAAAGGCCGTCGGCACGTTGCCAAGCCTCGCACCCCGACCCAACGCCGTCAACATTCGGGCACTCTCCACACTCCTGGAGCAACGCCTCAAAAAAATCCCATGCACCCAAGCACCGGAGCACGGATTCGTCGGCATGGTCATGACAGAGCAAATTTATGCTCTGCACTGTGCGATACCATGGGCCGAATGGCCCGACCCCGGCAATCATCCCGCCGCCACCAACACGTCCGTCAAACAACGAAATGTCAAGACCATCTACAATGCCAACCGCATCATCTTCGACTTGCAGGAAAACGATGACCAAGCCATCAACGACGCCCTCAACGAGGCCATCCCAATTGCCTTCCGCAAGCCCATCGGCAATCAGATGGGCCACAAGTTCTACACTGTCCGCGACAACCCACGCGACATCCTTTCAAATCTATGCACGAAGTACAGCCCGAGCACTCCGGCGGAAAAACGAAGGAACAATATGCTCCTCGACGCACCATGGGATCCCGCCGACCCCATCGAAGCACTCTTCGACCGCATCGAAGACTGTTTCATCTTCGCGCTCATCTGTAAACCTGAGTTTACGATGGAGCAGATCATTGACAAGGCCATTGTCGCCATCCAACTCACGGGCCTCTACAAAACGGCCCTCCTTGAATGGAGTGGTTTCACCGAGGCCAACAAGACGCGGCAGCAGCTCAAGCTCCACTTCGAGGAAGCCTACGAGCTCCGCCTCGCCTCTGGGCAAGGAACCGCAGGCACCCATGGCTACGTCAACTCCGCCACCAACAACAACGACGACTCCATCGCCTCCATCCAAGAAAGCATCATAAACTTCCACATGGCAAACAACGCCAACTACCAGAGCATGCAGGAGGTTCTCCAGGCCGCACATGCTGAAACTGCTTCCCTCCGAGCAGAGCTCCAAGTCACACAACAGTCCTTCGCAAACTTTGCCTGGACAACACCAACACCTTTCGCGCCTCCCATCCCACAATACGTACCTGCCCCACCACCAGGGCACAACAATATACCCTTGCCCCGGCGGCGTCATACCAACAATATCAGCTTGGAGGACAAGGAACCCGGACTCGGAATGGGAGAGGAAGAAGCAGTCGCACCCGCCGAGGCCAGACACAACATGCCTTTACCCCAACAACCCCTGCCACCGTTTTTAACATCCCACCGGCAACTCACGGCATACCTCCTCCAGCCATTCATCCTACCAGCACACCTCCCAACCCAGTCAAATACTACAACAACTGTAACATGTGCTTCTCCTGCGGTTTCGACGTCAAGGGCTGGCACACCAGCGCCACATGCCGCAACAATAAGCCGGGACACCAGGACGGTTGCACCCGGGAGAATTCCCAAGTGTACAAAGATGCTGGCCATAAAGTAACGTGGAAGGGTGCGCATAAAACAGAATTGTCTGTGAATCCAGGCCTATACCAAGCTTGACAGGGAGGGGCGACGAAAAGTGATCACTACATCAAAAGAATAACAAATAATTGTGATTTTATTACATCGATCCCCAACAAAACTTATGCTAACTATTATGCCGCCCTACAGACTACATTGTATGAAGAGGATGATGATGATGACAGAGCCACCATCATTGCCTCCAACGTCTCCTGCAAACAAGACAGTGACCAACTCACTACCACCATGTCGGCTTCATCAGATGATGATACCTCTATGGAATCTCCCAACACATATCTCCGAGCCCTCCCACTCACCTACACCCAGTCTACCACCACGCGGCACCAACACTACGCCATCTTTGACTCCGGCGCCACCGCACATTTCCTGGTAGATGGTACCAATGTCGTCAATAGGCGCCCAGCACTCAAGCCTCTCACCATCCGCCTGCCAAATAGGAAGCACATCGTCTCCACGCACACGTGCAACCTCGACCTACCATGTTTACCACACACCATTACTGAAGCAAACATCATACCTGGGTTATCCCATTCCTCCCTCATTTCCACTCGAAAATTCTGTGATGCTGGATGTTGAGTCACACTTGACTGGCATGCCTGTAGGATCTACTACCAAGGAGCATTAGTGCTAGAGGGGACACGAGACGACGCAACTGGCCTGTGGAAGGTTCCAATCCACCCACATCAACCAACTCGAACTGGGCACCATCCCAACCACAAGGCATCGCACCAAGCCACACTACCCATCACTAATCCTCACATCGCAATGAATGTGTACAAGCTGACATTCAAGCAACAACAGCTGAAGTACATGCACCAGGCCTTCTTCAGCCTGCCGTTATCCACACTCATCAAGGCCAGCAACAACAACCAACTCCTAGGGTTTCCGATGATGAAGGCAGACCTCGTACTAAAGTACCTTGCCCCAAGCCCAGCAACATCAAAAAGCCATATGAAGAGGCCTCACACCGGCATCCAAAGCACCAGGCCGACAATGACTGGACCCCCTGCCGCAGCGGTGGCACCTCCCTCCAACATTCCGGACAACGCACCTCACAAAGAACCTATGGCTCCGCATTTTATCCCACCTGACATCACTGACACCGCCTGCAATGTTTTTTGTTTTGCCGCACTAGCAGATAAACATCACAACACCATGTACACAGATGCAACCGGCGCCCTACCTGCTGGCACGCTGGAAGGAAACCACTACTACTTCGTGGCATACGCCTACGATCTGAATTACATCTACACCACCCCACTACGCAATCTAGGAGATGAATCCTTTGTGACTGCATTCAACGACATCTTCCAGGACCTAATATCCAAAGGGTACAAACCGACGTTTAACGTCACCGACAATCAAGCAACGACTCCCATCAAGGCTTACTTGAAGACTGAAGACTGCAAATGGCAGCTCGTCGAACCAAACAACCATTGAGTCAACGCAGCAGAAAACGCCATCCAAACCTTCAAGAATCACTTCGTCAGTGGTCTATGTTCCACTGACAGCGACTGGCCTCTCCAATTATGGGACACAATGACAGAACAGGCCATCAAAATGATTAACCTCCTGCGACCTTCACGTATTGACCCCTCCAAATCTGCGTACCACCAACTACACGATCACAGATATGATTGGAATGCCTACCCGTTAGCCCCACCAGACACAAAGGCCATTATCTACAAATCTCCAACAACACGAACATCCTGGGGCGCCCACGGCGTCGATGCATGGAACTGTGGTCCTGCCTTTGACCACTATCGTAACATGAAGTTTTATGTGCCCAGCTCAAAAGCGTACCGTGTTTCTGGATCGTATGATCTTTTCCTCAACATTGTATCCTCCCAACATTCACACCAGAACAACACGCAAGCGAGATCCACAGAGAACTGTTTGGATCGATACAGACTCTTAACAAACCTGCCAAGCGCAAATTCCTCAAAGAGATTGCAAAGGCATTGGATATCTTGAACACAACGCCAGAACAGAGGGTGGCTTCAGAGGGTGAAACAACTGACCACCCCGCACATGCACTACCAATTCAGAGGGTAGTTGAACATCTGGCCGTCACCACAAGTACCAACCCTACTGACCCTAAAGAGCTCAGAGCCAAGCCAAGAACACATCAACACACAAAGCGACATAACATCCCTAACAGCCTACCCGCAATCATTAACCCAGTCAATGACCACACACCAAGCCGCTCACAGCGACTCGCACCAGATGAGGCACCGATTCTCCCTGGGTGCACCGTCCCATCATCCGAACGACTTCCCCTACACTCGCCAAACATCATCACGTTCCAAGCTGTCAACCATGTCACCAATAGAGTTTACACTGACAACAATGCAGTCTGGTATCCTCGTGCCTTCCTCCCATCGAGTCCCTCTGACTTAGCCATCGGGACAGACGCAGACATCGAACACATGTGTGCCGGCGTGGTCCACCCAACGACTGGGGAAACAATGACATCATACAAAAAACTCATTGCATGCCCACTCTTACGGGATGTATGGACCACCGCATTCGGAAAGGAATTTGGAAATCTGGCACAAGGTGACAGGAAAACAGGCGAGAAAGGGAATACCACAATGTTTGTGATGACGCACGCACAGGTACGTGACATCCCACGAGACTACCGCCCACAAAAGGATGATCCCAATCGTGTACGTATCACCTCTTGAGGCAACTTAATCAAAGATTATCCCGGCGAACTCACTACACGCACGGGTGATCTCACAACATCAAAAATCTTGTGAAACAGTGTCCTCAGCACCAAAAATGTAAAGTTCATGGGCCTTGACCTTAAAAGGTTTTACCTCACCGCAATGCTGGACCAACCCGAACATATGAAGATGCCACTCGCATTGTTTCCGTACCATATACGAGCGCAATACAACCTCGACAAGCACGCCATGCATGGTTTCGTCTTCTTAGAGTTATGTGGAGCTATTTATGGACTGCCCCAAGAGGGCACACTTGCCAACAAACTCCTCCAAAAATGCCTTGCACCACACGGGTATTACGAGGTGGCACATACGCCAGGTCTATGGTGCCATGTTACCCGGCCTATCTCTTTCACCCTTGCTGTGGATGACTTCGGTGTAAAATATGTGGGACGGGAACACGCCGAACACCTCATACAGGTGTTGCGAGAAAACTACACACTGTCCATAGACTGGGACGGGGCACTCTACTGTGGCATACACATTGACTGGGATTATAACAATCAACGCTGGACATTTCCATGCCGCGGAACATCAACAAAGTACTCCAACGATTCCAACACCCCATCCCTTCACCGCCACAACACGGTCCCTACAAACCATATCCCAAGAAGTATAGGGCAGCAGCCCAAGATCTCATACTAACAGATGCATCCCTCGATGCTGCTGGCCTCAAACGAATTCAACAAATCGTGGAAGCTCTCCTCTACTATGCGCGTGCTGTCAACAACACCATTCTACTCAGCCTGAGTGTCATCGCCAGTGAACAAGCACACCTAACACAACTCACGTACAAATGTTGCCACCAGCTCCTCGATTACTGTGCATCACACCCGGACGCCGTCGTCCGGTTCAAAGCATCCGGCATGGTTTTAAATATACATTCCGACGCCTCATACCTTTCTGAATCCAATGCCAGAAGTCGAATTGCGGGCCATTTTTTCCTCGGCAGTGTCCCCATTGACAAGACCCCGATTAAACTCAACGGTGCCATCTACGTATTATGTGGTATATTGAAATTCGTCGTGGCTTCAGCCACAGAAGCCGAACTTGGGGCCCTCTTTCTCAACTGCACAGAAGGAAAAATTTTGCAACTCGTCCTCCAGGAACTTGGACATGCACAACGGCGCACGCCTACACATTGTGACAACGAGACGGCATCTGGCATTGCCAACGACACCGTAAAGAAACAACGCTCGTGTTCCACGGAAATGCATTTCTTCTGGGTGACAGATCAAGTCAACCGTCGTAATTTTCAAATTATGTGGCACCCTGGCCAAGAAAACCTGGCCGATTATTTCACTAAACACTTTGATGCATGACATCACGTATCTGTCCGCCCGTGGTACCTCCATACCAAGGACTCCCCTCACTTCCTACCTAGGGCAGCAGCCCCTAGCTCTCTGAGAGGGTGTGTTGGAACTCTACCCAATGGATACATGCGGACATCTCCTTTGCCAAGAATCCCACTTGCCAGTTTAGGTCGAGTCCCACATAATAGACAGCATATGGGACTGCTTCACATCCAACCAATAACAGCTGCTCCATTCTGCGTTCGTGCAGCAATCTTATCACACTAGTTAGCTCATAAATTGCTAACAACACTTTTATTGCAAACTGTTCTAGTTGTATGTTCAACAAAGCTCACGTAACTCACTATCAATAAAGGATTCAAATTATGTCTACAAGGCTCAACGCAATTCAGTATTCTTCCCAATAACCGAGTTCTTTACATCTGACTTTGCCACCCCCTCTAGAGGTCAGCACTTGATATGGAAACAGTGCGGGGTTGATCATGTGCTCGTATCTTGGTACTTCCTGAGACTTCCATCATTACAGAATCATTGTCAGCTATCAAAGACTCCACAGAAGACAAAGAAGCAGCCACTGGTGCGGTCTCAACTTCTGCAACTGACAAAACTTCTGATTCAGATTCACTATTGCTGTCAAAGAATTCGAGGAAGTCATCATCCTCTTCTTCCTGGTGCTCGATGTCTTCTTCTGATTCTATATCATCTTCTTCCATGTCATGATCCATATCCTCCACTTCATTCTCTCCCTCCTCCTCTTCTCTGTCAGATTCAACATTATCATCTCCATCATCATCACGGATATCGTCTTCTCCAAGCTGCTGCTGCAGCATCAGGCGTAAGCCTGCGAGGCCACCTTCACGTCTGTCCAAAAAGCTGACCAAGACATCTTCTAGCACACCCATAGCCACCGCAGGATTGCTCACAGCATGATGATCTTGTTGCTGTCGCCCCTGATCTTGTTGAGCTACCAAGAATCCGTTCAAACGATTGTGCCAACGACGAGCGAGCATACGATGCACTGCCTTTTCTCTTTCGGCAGCATTGCACCTTTCTTCGGCTTCGCGGCGGGCCTTCTCGGCTCGGGCTGTCTTAGCTTTCTCTTCACGGAGACGTCGTCTAAGATATACTACTTCATTCTCTTCCGGCTCAAACCCTTCCGAAGAGGTTTGTGAGTTGATGAAGGTATAATATTAGGGAAACTAAATAATTATCGCTGGGAAAGATGTGAAGGAGTATTTGACTTACACTTTCTGTGAGTATAAGACAGTATCTCCACCCAAACAGATCTTGGTAGCATTGCGGCAGCATTGACCCTCTCGTTCGGACTCGGCACTGGAGGAAGAGGCTGCATCACTTGTGAATTCGAGCACATCATAATCTCTATACTTGCCCGTTGATGCTCGCTCGGATAAAAACGCTGAAGCGATGGATCCCAGACATGAGGGGGGAGTACAGTCGGGATGAATGGGTTGCGGACAAGGGGAGCGAAGCGTACTCCAGACAAGACTTGTGAGGTGAACTCTTCGTCCATCCGTGATGCTGTCATGTCATCTTCGAGCTCAATAGAAATATTGCCCACACGAGCAACCTTCACGAGTTCATCATCAACTGCAGCATGGTATGGGAAAGGAAGAATAGGGAAATATGAGTGACTTCGTGCGATTCAGATTGATATCAAATGCAAAAGGTGGCACTGACCTGGTCCAACAAGTATACCCCCAGGACTCAGCAACTTGACAATATTCCGGAATGCCTCCTTATCCACGGAAGCCCCAACGTAAATCCTGTCAAACCCTGCAACACTCTCCCCCTTTTCACGATCAATATTCAATCCATTCCCCTTGACAATATGAATCTTCGGCGTAGTATCCATGAAGTGAAAAATGGAAACATGTCCTGATTCTTCTACTCCATTGGTTTTCCATTTCGCGATGGAGGATTTGCAGTGTTCGATAACGTCTTCGTGAAGTTCTACGCCTAAGAAGAGTGGAAATTATGTGGATGAGAAACTTGAGAAAAGGCGACAAAGTAGATTGTGTGAGGAACTGCATACCATAATGAAGAGAATTTGGTCCCAAAATCTCCGCAACAATGCAAGAGATATAACCGGTTCCACTCCCAATATTTAAAAAACTCATGGAACTATTGGGGACTAGATCCAAAGCTTCCATGGCCGAGGCATAAATGTGTGGTGCCGAGATGTGCACATTGCCTTCCTTGAGGGGCTGGTCGGAATGCGCCATGGATTCGTTTCCCTGAAGAGAGGAAACGAAGGAGAGCACGCAATAAGAGAAAAAGTTTCGAGAGCCTAAGTATTGAGTGCAATGTTGGTCGAACATCGTGTCTTGTCTCTTACCCTGGGAACAAAAAATTTACGATCAACTCTGCGAAATGCTCTCTGAACGTGATCACTCGTGATCACTCCAAACCCTTAATGCAAGCGTATCAAAGTGGAACATGGCGTGCGCCGGGCAGAGAAGGATTTCGATTAGATTGGCGATTGCTTGCAAAGACGAGATGGACATGCATCAATGGTTCATCGGTGCTAGTAGTTCGCGGCAAGGCAGGCATTGACCACAAATAGCGAGATTTTTATGTGAACCATGCGTGGGTACAATATTTAGTCGACGCCCTTGAAACACAAAACAATGTCCAGGAATGTGGACAAGGCAACTACTCTATAGGCACGCCACGAGGAGATCCCGGCGAAAGAGCACGGAGATACGTTTCTCGCCCCCAGCTAGAGAATGAGAATCATCGGGAACGAACACAAAGGGCAATCGCGATATCACTATTCGACTGTTGTCTGATTCCCGAAACAACGAACGAAATCAAGACGAACGGGCCAACGAATGAACCGAGAATCCGCCATGTGACAAGCAAGAAGTAGAATATGATAACCGAAACCACAATTCTGACTTACTCGTGAGTTTATCCACCATTTCGGCGTTGTTGGTGCCACTGCTTCTCCAAGCCATGATTCGAATGCGTCTGAGTGGTCTACTGATGACGGACTTCGTTCAAGACGTGATTGGACCTAGTGTCGAGATTTGTTCTTTGACTTTTCAACGGATGGTGAAGCTATCGTTCTGTCGAGATGATTGGTTACGACTGCCAACCCAAGAGAATCAGCAGAAACAGACCGCGCGAAGCCTTGTGAAGTTATCATCATGCGCCTCCATCAGCATGTTCGTACTACCTCTCTAGAGAGGCACTTCTTCCTACAATACTGACGCCGGACTGCCGTCGCAGCAACCACCTTCGTATTCGCGCGAACGACAAGGAGATGCGCATCACATTCTAAAGAACAAAATGCTTGAAACAGAGAAACTTATTAGTTCCCATGTAGGAAGAAAGACGCGGATTCACCTCCCATCACAGATATTTTTCTTTACGTCAAGAATCTCATTTTCGTTACATTCGGAATGAATACAGGACTTCTTTTGGTTGAGGAATGTGAGGTATCCTTCGGTTTCTGAAGGTATCTTTGACGATGTCGGCGATTTTTTATCGCGCAAACAGAAGATTCGCTTCAGATGAGTGTTCAAACAGAAGGGTTGTTTCCATGTTGGGTGTACGATACGAGATGTTACATGACATTTATGACAGCTTGTCAGAAAAAGAGGTGTGAATATGGAATAGGTCTATGATAAGGATGTGTACATACCTACGCACTGCTTCATTATAGAAACTGGTTTTTCTCCTTCTGTTTCTTCTCCTCCTTCCTCTTCAGTGAGATACTTTTTCAGTGATTTCAACATGCTGTTAGATGATTACCTACAAAACATATTGATGAAGACAATTAACGGTCAACAGGTGTAATACAACCTAATGACCTATAAGATGTAGAAGTTTGGCCTCATGGGCCGTCTGCATGAGCTGCACACTTGAAGGGCACAAAGCACACATGCCCCCCAAATGACATGCTACAGCATCTTGTATGGTTACATAAGAACCTACTGACCAGACATGTAATGCTATGTTTAATTTTAAACTTTATGCTTCTCAGTTTAAGCAATTGAGACTTAGACCATAAAAAAACCCTAACGTGATGGGAGGTCTAATCTGCATGGCGGAGCCAAGGATGATTTTTCTCCCGGCAGCCTGCTATGAACAATCTTATACTTTCAGCAACTGCTATTAATATTCATACATTCTTAAAACTTAATAGAAATTTTGATGGTTCTTGTCTTGCGTCAAGTGGCTGTTGAAATAGGTCGGTAATTTGTAGTTGTAGCAACACCAGCAATGGATATTCTGTGTTAAATACCTATCCTATACATCAATGAAAATATTATTAATCTCCTCATTTGGATATGAATCTCCTCATAAGATCTGGCATTGGTGACACATAAAAATTGGTCTAAACATTGACAACATGTTTTGTTGTATATTATGTCTTGATGCTATGCATATTTCCCCCATGGGTCATTCCATACAAACAGAAGCCATCACCGTGGGGCTTTTGCCATTATCCTTGTGAACTCCCTAATCTCAGCCCCCAGACCAAATCTTGTACTGCCGTCAAAACTGACCTACTGCTAACAATGGAAAGAAAGAGGGTCTGCAGGTATAATGTAAGAAGTCATGATCTGTACCATGTTAGATATCCTAGCCAACAGACTGAATATGGCACTACTGTCACTGACAAGTTCCTGATAACAGCAAAAATCTGACCAGGAGACATGCACAAAATGAACCTCCCATTTTTACATTGATGTCATGACTTTTTCACCCCAACTGTGAAATGTTTGATATCACGCCCCAACTAGATCTAGATCTTGTTCAACTGCAAGTTCTGTGTGGATGCTAATGAAGAAAATAAAATTATTCTGCAAGCACATGGTGAAACAAACATCCAATTTACATTGCTGTAATGATTTAATGTGTTAATGAATGACTATTCACTGCCTGCACCATGCTTCATATCTCAGCACATGTGGATAATAGCTGCTTCAAAACTGGAGGAAAGCAACAGCTACCAACATTCTGGTGAAATGGAATGCATGCAGCGTTTCAAAAGCAACTTCAATAGCAGTATTTTTACAAAATAAGACTCATATAGCAAACAAATTACATTCAGAAATTTCTTTATTTCTGGCTGTACACTTCATGTAGAAACATGATCCTATAGCTTTTTGGCCAACAATGGATCATTTATCTTTATTCACTGCAAACAAAAAACACCGGTAACCTTCCTTTACACTCTCAAAATGTCAGAGTGTACAGGCAGGTTACCAAATGTTTCAAGAGTGTATGGGTGGCTTACCGGTTTTTTATACATTGCTTAAGCCACAGTTTTGTTCATCCCACTCGCCTTTGAAGCAGATAAAATCTTCCAAATGTAGGGGTGGTTCATGACTAACATTTCACAAATCACGAGTTACCACCAGCAAGATCACCTGTTGGGTCTAGTTTTGGTGGCGATTAGAGGCTTGGTTGTAGATTTTTTGTGACAGCTTATTGGTCCCATTAAAAATTTACTAATCACTTGGTCTTATATACGTTCTGCCAAATTTTTCAAAAGCCATACAAATAGGAATGAGATATGAAATTTGAGAATTCCTGTACCAGAAGTACGCCATTCAATGGCTAGGTTAGGACCCTAATGTGCCAATTTTTTCAAACCCCCTCCAAATTGGAATTAAGTACAAATTTTGAGAATTCTTGCACCAGATGTACATCATTCACTGGCTAGGCCTAATATTATTTTTAACATCATGATTACAGCATCATAATAAATTATAAAACTATATTCTTACCTTGCAGTTACGATAAGTACAATCAGCTATCAGAATTGATGGCACCAAAAAATACGAAGTCAAGAATATCAAATCTCAAAATAGTAATTATATACGTACAGTATGGTATGGTTGCTTGCACCGGGAGCAACTGTTGAGGGGGTGCACTCTCACTTCTATCCCTTCAGTTCAATATTTTCAATTAAATTGATACCCCACCATCCCATCACTGGCATCCCGCCTACGGCTGCCTTCTAGCCTACAACAATTGGCAGTGGCGGTTGTATTTTCAAGGTGAGTTCTTATGAACTCACCCTTTTTCTATTTTTTAACTCAGCACACACCAACTTTTCTTCAGTGTAATATTTACAGGCCTAGCATGGGAACAGCGGAAACTAAGCCCACAGACTGAGTTTGGTATCCCGCCTGCAGCTGCTCTCTGGCCAACAATGATTGGCAGCAGTGGGTAAATTTTCAAGGTGAGTTCTGATTAACTCAACAGTTTTTCAATTGTTTTACAAAGCCCACGCCATTTTTTTCGTTTAATATTTACAGGCTTACCACAGGATAGACCAAAACTCAGCCCTCAGACTGAGTTTGGCATCCCACCTATGGCTGCCCTCTAGCCAACAACAATTGGCAGCGGCGGGTATATTTTCAAGGTGAGTCCTGATGAACTCGCCCTTTTTTCAATTATTTTATTCAGCACACATCAACTTTTTTCAATTCAATTGACATGGGCCAAGAGTCAGCCCATTTTTGTACCCATTGGTACAAAATACAAAAGGAGCATTCTCAGGACTCCCCAGGCAGGAAGTCCACTGCCCCTGATCCAAAAGACAAGGACTCCACAACATTGGAGACCACCGCCCTGGTCCAAAATGCTAGGACTCCCCACCACAGGAGTCCACTGTCCTATGGGCTCCAGAACACCAGAGTCCATAGCCCCTTCATTTGGGAAGGCTAAATAAATACCAAATGTGTGTAGAATCTGCACACATTTTGTTTGGATTGTTTGGATTGGAAGAGCAGCTCCACTGCCCTTCCATCCTCACAAATGGAGTAAAATATGCTCATAAATTAAAATCTTTGACCCCTGTTGAAACTACCTATACTTTTCGCGTGATATGTTTTTGCGCTGACCGGCTCAGGTCACTCTCTTAAGATAGCCTTGGTGCGACCTTCGCGCACCAAAACCAATGACATCCAACCCTTCCAATATGAGGTACGCTAAATATTTTTTGATTGCGAGTGGCAATTTTAACTTTTTCGTGTCAGTGATACGTTTTTTGCATGATCGACGATCTCTCCAAAATGAGCTACGTGTTCAATGAATTCCTCTGGTTTCGCGATAGATGAGCTCTCCAAAATTTCTCCCGTGATCAGTTAGTTAAGTGATAAACTTTGAGCAATTGACTTTGGAGATCCGGGAGTTCTATGTATGCGATTAATTTTGTGATTGAGAATTCTTGCGAATTAGTAGGAAGCAAGACTTTCAAGAAATAGAAGTTGAAGAAGAAAAATTTAAAAATAAAAAAATAAAACAATTCTTTTTCGAACTGACCTCCACAGGTCACCCAAGACCTTTTTCAAGGCCTTGTTTTATAATACGCCCCTTGGAGAGGCAATTGAAAGGATCTCGTTGAGTAAGTCGAGCCCAGAAGGCCTCAAGCCAGTGCAGTGTGAGAGGAGTTCAGGGAGGTTCAAACCACCCATCTCCTATATTCCTAATGTCATGGACGCCACCAAGGTGCTAAATAAAATCAAGGTCTCCAACAAGATGACTTTTTTCTGTCACCGTCTTCGATGAGGGAAGTCCGGAACAGTTCCTGAACCATGTTCAGACCTCACTGGAGATTATTTCCCAGAGGGGACTAGACACAGATTTCGAGGAAACATGCAAGGCAGACAAGAAGGCTGAGGAAAAGCTGACTGCGGCCACTGCGGCCAAAACCAAGCATAAGGGAACGGACAAAAGTTCTCCCATCCTCCAGGCATGGACAAAAACAACTGCTGCCAAAATCCGTAGCCAAGAGGCCATAGAGTCTGCTGGCCAAGCAATCTTCTTGCAGTATTCCACCCAACAGTTGGAAACTGCTCGTAGACCTTGGACCAACATCGTAGGGGAACAGATCAACTGTAAACCATGAACTGATGTCTATGGGGTTGAACACCCCATGAAATGCTTTGCAACCTGGGACTCCTTCAGGGAGTGTGTCCAGTTGCACCTGCAGATTGTCTTTAGGACTGATGCAGCAGAGCAAGAATGTTCTGTATCAGCAATGGGCTGAAGAAACCTATCAGGGTACCTATCAGGGACTTTGTGCAGAGGATCCAACGCCTTAAGGTATGTAGAACTCTTGCCATGCCTGTACTACTCTTCGAAGGCGGCAAAGTCAATGAAAGTATGTGGACCCTTTGTACATGCCACTTGGCAAGCCACATCCTCAGGATGGTTCCTGGGAACTGACAGGACCAATATGAGCTCAGTGGAGCTTTATTACCACAGAGTGTCAGGGAACTTCTAGAAGTCCTTGAGTGCATTGAAAAGGCCTACCCCACCAAGAAGGTTGGAGAAGGACCCAAGAATGCAGCCAAGTCTAGCGACTAGACTAAAAAGAAGATGGTCTCTTTTAGTGAACGGATTCCAAAGAAATGGTGCACAGAGAAGTACTGCTCTCTCTGTAAGAAGCATGGGGGTGCACATACCATCCACAATACTCTGGATTGCCGGAAGTATGAAACCAATGGTACCCTGAAGCCTAGCTTCAAGGGGAAAAGGCCAAATGGAACCTGTCAAGGACAAGAGAGACCTGCTCGAGGAGGAAGTAGCTATGTGCAGCTATCCGCTAAAATTGACAAACTTACCAAGTCCAACAAGAAAATGAAACGTGCTATCAGCAAGAAGAAGCATAAGCATCATGACATGAGTGACAGTGATGATTCAGCTCATCCTGAGATGATGGGTTGGGGAGTACTAAGAAATTGTGTAGTAGAATTGACTGGAATGACATGATCAACACCTATTTTAGTCCTATTAAAACTTCCCCACGTGCCAACAGAACATTTTTTTATTCAAACATTGTCAGTTCGAATCCAACACAAGACCTAGGAAATATTGCAGTTGAACCAACACAGAGTGAAACAATCGCCGAATTGTTGGACCCTGAACTGTCCGGTGTCCTTTTCAATAGTGTGAACCCACCTTTGACAGGTAACGAAGGACAGGTCACTACTGTAGTAGCCAAAGCACATTATATAACGACTGAAAATCCAGCCCATAAGAACCTCGAACACTCTACAGGGTGTCGTACCAGTAACACGATCATCAAGATCCTACTTGATAGTTGATCTGATGTTTACCTCCTTTTCATGCAAAAGGAACGGAGAAACACTTTCCCTACTTGACTAGGCAGGTGCCAAAGTCTTGGTATACGCCAAATATGAGCTTCTTAACCAAAGGACAGAGCAAATTTAACTTGAAATTCTTTGAGTATTCAAACAGTAAGGAGTACTTAATGACTCCAGACATAGTAGTAGAGTACGATAAGAAGAAAGTGACCAAGCCAGTGTTTGACCTCATTCTTCGATGCAAAACCATGAAAGAGCTTGGAATTGTTCTAGATTTTCAAACAAAAGAAATTACCATTGACCAAATTATTTTGCCAATGAGAGATGTCAATAGTCTGACCAAATCGAACCTGGATAAAGCTTGGGCTGTCAACAACAGTATGGCACATGAACCGCAAAGTACCCAGGAAGCGACACAGCGGGTAGTTAAAATCCTAAATGTGAATTATAAAAAGGCAGATCTCCAATCAATTGTTAGCACCAATTGTACTCACCTTAGTCTCCAAGACCCAAACTTGTTGCTGGAGTTACTCACACATTTTGAGGAACTTTTTGATGGAACACTACGTGATTGGAACACAGAGCACGTGTCTTTTGAACTCAAGGATGTCACTACACCATATCATGGTAGGGCATACCCAGTACCTAAATCACGTAAAGAAACAACGATTAAAGAACTAAATCGACCATGCAAACTGGGAGTGGTAGAGTTTCAGCCCGAGTCAAAATGGGCGTCACCATGATTTATCACTGCAAAGAAAGATGAAACTGTACGCTTTCTCACTGATTTTAGGGAGGTAAATAAACGACTAGTTAGAAAACAGTTTCCATTACCCAAAATCAGTACAGTTCTGCAAGACCTAGAAGGCTTTACCTATGCTACAACCCTAGATTTAAACATGGGTTATTATACCATTAGATTGGACCCCGATTCATCCAAAATATGTACCCTCATTTTCCCATGGGGAAAATATTCATACCTTCGGTTGCCGATGGGCATCACTGGTTCACCAGATATTTTTCAAGCAAAAATGTCATCACTATAATGGTAGCCTTAGAGTTTGTAAGAACTTATCTTGATGACTTATTATGCATCACAAAGGCAAACCTGGAAGACCACCTTGACAAACTGGAAATGGTGCGTATCAGATTACGCGAGACAGGCTTGCGAATCAATGCCCAAAAATCGTCTTTCTGTGCCATAGAAACTGAGTGTCTAGGTTATACCCTCACACGAACAGGGATTAAACCACAGTAGAAAAAGGTAAAAGCAATTCTTGCAATCCCGCCACCACAAAATGTCAAAGACCTCCGTAAGTTCCTGGGCATGGTCCAGTATTATAGAGATCTTTGGGCAAGACGCAGCAAAGTGCTTGCCCCAGTCACCTCACTTGTAGGAGAGTGTGGTCACATCAAGGTCACCAGAGCCAACAAGGCAAAGAAACGTCCATGGTACTGGGACACAGTGCATCAAAAAGCATTTGATGACATAAAGACTAAAATTGCCAAGGATGTAGTCTTAGCATACCCCGATTATTCAAGGGAATTTGAGATATTCACTGATGCCTTATCTAAACAACTTGAATAAGTTATCACCCAGGGTAATAGGCCACTTGCATTTTTCAGAAGGAACCTATCCACAGCACAACAGAAATAAAGCATGACCAAACTTGAACTACTGGCCATAGTGGAGACACTGCAAGAGTTCAAAGGCATGTTGTGGGGACAAAGGTTGAAAGTCTATACAGACCACAAACATCTAATCCAGGACACGCTTGGGTTAACCTCTGACCGTGTCTACCAATGGAGATTGCTCATCGAGGAATTTGTCACCAAAATTGTTTACATTAAAGGCACACATAATACTGTCGCCGATGCCATCTCTTGCTTAAACATCGGACCCATTCCGAGTGAGCATGAAAACTGGATGACCTTTACAAAATGCTGGTGTCATTACACCATGCAAGAAGAGAGTGCAATTGACACCTCTGCATACCAAGAGGAAATGAATCTGGTATTTGCAAACCGCAGCAAAGAAGATGTAAACTACCCGTTAACAGTACGTGAGATTGCAGAAGCACAAAAGCTGGATGCCAGCTTGATGCCAGCTTGAAGACAATGAAAGATCAGCACTCGGCACAATTGGTCGAAAGTACGGATCTCCTCTGTAAGGATGGAAAAATGATCATTCCAAATGATTTTCAACACCGTGCAGTTAGTTGGTACCACCACTATCTACAGCACCCTGGACACACGAGACTAGAAGAAACCCTTCGTGCTGTGACGTACTAGAAAGGTATGCAAAATACCGTCCGTAAATATGTCAAAAACTGTCATGCATGCCAAGTAAACAAGAGGCATAAGCATAAGTATGGGAAACTCCCTACTAAGATTGCCATCAAAAACCCTTGGGAGGTACTATGTTTGGACCTAATCCACCCATACACAATTAAAGGTAAAGATGGGACAGTAATTGATTTCATATGTCTAACTATGATTGATCCAGCTTCCAGCTGGTTTGAAATAGTTGAACTGCCGGTAATCATTGAGGCGATTATTCCCCTGGATACAAAAGGGCGTAGGAGCACAAAGGACAATGAAGAACCTAAGTCAGCATACTTTTATGAGTCATCAGCAATGATCAGCAACTTAGTGAATAAGACCTGGTTTAGTAGGTATCCACGTTGTCAATACATAATTTATGACAATGGAAGCAAATTCAAACTTCACTTCAAAGCCCTATGTGAATAATATGGGATCACAAGTAAGCCTACCAGTGTCAAGAATCCTCAAGCGAATGCTATTCTAGAATGAGTGCGCAAGGTGATATCATCAATGCTCCATACAGCTGAAATAGACATGGCCCCTTCAGTAGAGCCATGAGACAAAGATACATTTGTGACGAACGTCGCTTGGGCCATTCACTCAACATACCACACAGTACTAAAAGCCTCCCCCGGTGCAGCCATCTTTGGACGGGACATGTTCTTCGACATTCCCTTCCTGGACGACTGGAATAAAATTGGAGAATATAGGCATCACCAAACAGACCAAACCACAGAACGAGAAAATAGCTCGCGTCGTGATTGGGACTACAAAGTTGGTGATCAAGTACTTCTTAGAAAAGATGGTATACTCTGCAAAGGTGAAAGCAGGTATGAAAGTGATCCTTGGACTATCACAACAGTTCATACGAATGGCACCATCAGGATTCAATGCGGAACCAAATCAGAAAGATTGAATATTCGAAGAGTTACACCTTTTTTAACAACCAAATGTAAACCAAAAATAATGTCAGTTTTCAAAAACCGCATCTCCCTGTTCAAACAACACTCACTTGTTACATATATTTAACAGACTTCTTAGTTTGTTATAGTTACTCTCATGAGAAGGCTTTTTTCACCTAAAACACAGTTAGGTTTTTTGTTCCGTTTTTACCTGATAACTCCATACGTGGGGGCGAGTGACATAGGCCAAGAGTCAGCCCATTTTTGTACCCATTGGTACAAAATACAAAAGGAGCATTCTCAGGACTCCCCAGGCAGGAAGTCCACTGCCCCTGATCCAAAAGACAAGGACTCCACAACATTGGAGACCACTGCCCTGGTCCAAAAAGCTAGGACTCCTCACCACAGGAGTCCACTGCCCTATGGGCTCCAGAACACCAGAGTCCATAGCCCCTTCATTTGGGAAGACTGAATACATACCAAATGTGCGTAGAATCTACACACATTTTGTTTGTATTGTTAGGATTGGAAGAGCAGCTCCACTGCCCTTCCATCCTCACAAATGGAGTAAAATATGCTCATAAATTAAAATCTTTGACCCCTGTTGAAACTACCTATATTTTCCGCGTGATATTTTTTTGCGCCAAACGGCTCAGGTCATCAATATATACAAGCCAACCACAGGAATGGCCAAAACTCAGCCCACAGACTGAGTTTGGCATACCACCTATGGCTGCCCCCTAGCCAATAACAATTGGCAGTGGCAGGTACATTTTCAAGGTGACTTCTTATGAACTTGCCCTTTTTTCCGTCATTATACTCAGCACAACATTTTTTTCATTTTTATATTTATGGGCCTGGCACAGGAACAACCGAAACTGAGCCCACAGACTGAGTTTGGCATCCCACCTATGGCCGCCCTCTAGCCAACAGCAAGTGGTAGCGGTGAGTATATTTTCAAGGTGAGTTCTGATGAACTTGCCCTTTTTACTATTATTTTACCAAGCACATCGCAAGTCTTAGTGTTGGTGCCAATGGTCCGCCGTAGTATATTTTTGTGTGGAGCTGAAATTTGGGACTATGTGGCATTTAGGCTCATTCTTTTGGAGGATGAAGGGACAGGCCTACAAGAGATTAGGATTTACTATGTGTAATTATACTAGTAGAGCATAATAATTGTTTGAACCATAGCTTGCACCTACTCTGCTCAATGTCACACTATACTGTAGTCTGGACCTGGTATCCCTCCTGTACACTCCAGTAACCCTTTGGTACATCTCTGGTTACCCTCTGGTACACTTCTGGTTATCCTCCTGTACACTTCAGGTAACTCAACTGTACACTTCCTGTTGGCCATCGCTTAATATTTTTTAGTTACTAAGTAATGCAGTTATAGCCACTATTTAGAATGATATCAATTCTATAACTCAGTGAGAAGACCTATTGTATGTAGAAATTAATGCAAACACTGGTTTAGGTCTGGACTTCCTCGTAACCCACCTGTACACACTGGGAACACTCTGAATACTAGTGCACTGATTGGTTACAGAAGTGTACAGGGGGGTAACCAGAATACACCATTCTGGGGGGGGTTCTGGTAACCCTCCTGTACACTCAAGTGTACATGTAGCTTACCGGTATTTTTCCTTTACAGTGTTGCTTTTGATTGTACTAATTCCTCTGGTGACCACTTCAAACCCACCAAAGTGTGTGTCCCCAGTGATCATCCACAGTACATCTTGTGTACTGGCCAGAAAAATAAAAAGAACCCTTGTCATCTAAAATCTGGATATATGACTGACAAATACACCAAAACTGATCTTGTTTGTATGTCACTTATGTTGCAAGAGATCCATATACAATATGAGTATGCATCATGAAAATCAAAAATAGTGATACATAAATGAATCTCATTCCATGTGAATTAATTTGATTTGTTCATATTGCATGCCATACAAATTGCGCTTTGCAGGCCAGTGCAGGTCATCTCATGTCATTGCAATACATTCTCTACCTCTCACCACAACCTTTTTACAACGTACTGATGTGATGATTATGAGATTTGAGTACTATATGGGCTTGCATTGATGATGCTAGGCTCATGTCACAAGCCAGAGTCTTCATCAATGGTGGAGAGCTTCATGGTCCCATTTAACATTTTAGTTCGAGACATGGTCCATTCCAGACCCATTGTAGTACACAAAACTCCATTGGCTCAGTGGTAGATGTTCTGCTGTTGGGGTTGTCTCTTGAACATGGAAGTTTTCAAAACACAGCAATCAACATGGAGTAGAACCTTATAAAATGAATAAGAAATAACATGCAAATTAGACAATAGCAACAATTCCATAGAAAGCCATTGTCTTAATTCAATGGTATTGTGTTGACCACATGCAGACCTTCTTCCTTGAACTATTGAAGAAAATTATTCATATGACTCAATGACAAATACACCCTCCCATGCTCCAGTTCTTGGCCAAATCAACAGCACCCCTAATGCCCATCTTTAGAACTATTGGCAGTGACAGATCCACAGACAAGCTAATTGGTACTCAAGATTGATACACATCACACATGTCTTCAGCAACAATGACTCCATCAGTAGGTAAGCTTCTGTAACAGAAAAAGTGGCAAAGCCTTTAATGGCTCTTTGAAAAACCATGTAACAGCCATCAAGGAATTCTCTGCCTCCAGAAATGCTACATCAGTGAAGAAATAACACAAAAAAACCTATCACAATTGTTGAGCCTATGATATACGACTAAATGATTATGGACTTCATGGAAAGTTGCACTAAAAACAAAAACAGTGCAACTTGATACTTTTAAAATGTAATAACAATGTCGAGAAAATTTCCCACAAATTTCACAAAGGTCAATCGACTGTTGAAATGTACTTTGTATTGTACTGCTGATTAGCTCTTGTGCCTACAGTCAGAAAAGTACATTTTCAAAGATTAGTACATTCACGTACCAATCTTTGAAATTGCACTGATTTCTAAAATTGTACTGATACATGTTGATGGTACATTTTGAAAGATTGATAGATTAAACAGTAGGAACTGATATGATTTGTACAAGAAAAAGAAATGAGAACATTTTCAAAAATCGGTGTATTTTGTACTGATCTTTGAAAATGTACTGATCTTGCAAAAGGGGGCAGTTATATGGAACCACGTGGCTTTGTCAGACAAAACCAAGTTAGTTAGGTGTCCTTGTCTGATGAAACGGATTGGGGGTATGTTCAAATACTGACGTGAATATAAGATAAAACGTATCCCATTTTGCTTCCAATCTGACTGAAGATCACTTTAACTAAACTTACGAATTCACATTTTGTATCTATATATTTAAAAAATACATCAATGTTCAGCTGAGTTAACGCCATGTGGTAGATGTTGTTGTGGCATAATCTCTGAATAGGGGTTCAGTGCTCTCTTTTGTTGTTTTATAAGTGCGTGATTTCATCTTACAAAATGGTGTTTACTAGTGGAAGAATGCAAATTCATTTTTATTTCTCTAAGACTTTCGATTTCGTCTTACGAAACCATGTTCACTAGTATAAGAATGCAATTTTTTATTTCTCTAAGACTTTTTGGTCATTTCGTCTGAGAAAATGTGTTTTCGCCTCATAAAATTTGAATTTGTTTTTAAATCTAGTGGATACCTTTTCTTGAAAATGGTGTCAGTTGGACACCTAACTGACAAAAATGCTTTGTCTGACGAAAACGGTTGTTTCGTCTGACAACGCCATGGCGTTCCATATAACTGCCCCCTTTCAATTAATCAGTACGTTTTAAAGTTCAGTACATTTTAGTACCAATCTGAGAAAGGAGCTTAATTGCTACTTCTTCCTGCGGTTTTAATGTGTCAACAAATAGATGCAATAAAGCTGACAGATATACAATGCCCTTGGGTTGGAGTCCTCGTATTCTTGTAGAATGTCCTCAAAAATCCTTTTTATGCAATCCTTATTTTTTGTATGAGTAATAGCATTGGTACTAAGTACATACTTTCCTTCAAGTCCTATTAAATGCTCTAATTAGATAAGTGATGCCACATTCACACTGTAGTTTTGAGTCACATCAATTCATGCTTTAATGGTGACTCTAGGCAAAATGACTGAATTGAGTCAGAGGACTCTCATAGGAAGAATTCACACACAGTAAGGGCAAGAACAGGTAATCAACAGTATCTACCATGCCTGATTTGGGTGTGGTAATGCCACACCAGAATGATATCTAGTGCATTGTGTGAAGGAGGGTGTATTTGAAATGCTTGTGGGGCTTATGCATATTATATATTTTTCATGTTCTCTGATAATGTGAGCAATGCATAAGTTTCAAATTAGTCTGGAATTTCTGGAGAAAGTCCAATTTCTCAGGAAAATACTCCAAATTTTCTTGGAAATGGCTATGAAATGTCACCCTGTTACTGAAAAGTTTGAGTGAGGGAATGTAAACCTTGCCCACAGTAATGACAAAAAATTGCTAGTATTACATAGATTAGCCCAGTAAAGCCCCCATATACTTGGTCTGATGATCGCTCTATCATTTCTAGCAGTACACGCATCACTGCGCAGCACTGCATGATGCAGATGGTGATGACCGTTTTTTCATTGAGCAAACTTTGACACATGTCCTCCCAAACAAGGGATTATATTTCAGGTTGTTCCAACAATCACCCCCATGTATCTAAGCAAGCTTACAGAGATTTAAGCCAAAAGGTGGCATATCATTTTGTTCTAACTCGCAGCAAGGCAGGAGTGAGACGGTAAACCAGGTGAGTATTTCAATTTTCCATTTGCTCAAGTATTTAATTGAAAATGGCTGCCCCTAAAATGCCATCTTCGACCATGCCTCGCTCAATGAATTAAAAACCCCATGCCCCATGCCCCGCACCCCATATGCTAAGCCCTTCTCAGGGCATAAATCTAACAGTGGCAAAAAGAAGCAGGAAAATGACCACTCCTGTGATGATTTTTTTCAATTTATTTGCTCAACTATTTCATTGTAAATGGATGCCCCCAACCTGTCATCTTACTTTTGTAACTTTTCAATTGTACCTTACCTTTTATGTGTGAATTTCCCTCCACCCACTAATAGATGCTTTCTCTTTTCAGATGAATCATGAACTCTGAAGACTCCAGTGATGGAGACATATCACAGCCCCATTTTAATCACATTTATAATTGTCCCGAAGCAGCAGCAGCTACCCATACCACCACTACCACTGCTTCTGCCACCAATGTCACTAGATAACAATTGGCAACCAGACATGTTCACCAAGAATGGCAATGTAGTCATTGCAACAATGAGTGGTACAAGTGGAATGCAACCAAGGCTCTTAGTTCGGAATAGGGTCCGGCCTTTAAAGGCTCTAAAGAAGTTAAAGCAGGCTTATGTTGAACTCTTCTATTCAATAGACCACAGAAAGCGTGTGAAGAAGCAGTTCTTTACCCAGATGCATCAAAGTCTAAACACCACCAATGCACAGAAATATACTTACTTGGCACGAGCCCTACTCTTGCCTGTGCAGCAAAGAGCCTGGACCCTTGGCCTGCTAGAAGTGGTCAGACAGTTCATCTTCATTGCATGTGTCACTTCAACACAGGTCATAGCATGATGTTTCTCAATGGACTATGGTCCTGTCTCAATATGAGGATGAATATAGAGTGATATCTTTAATTTGAGATACCAAGAAGAAGGACAGACATAGTTGTTTATGATACATTGGGCAAAGATGGTGATGATGGTAGATGACAAGATTTTGATGGATAATGGAGAATACCACATCTATTTTTAACTTGATTGGACTTACCTCAGTGAAGACAAGTGACACTTTTGATGTCAAAAGTCAACCCCTCAACAAATAAATAGAAAAAATCACTAGCAGCTGCTGCCAGTTTTTTTGTAGCCAGAGTGACAGAAGAAATATCGTTGAAGTAGATAAAGTATGAGGTTTAAAAATAAGGTGGGTTTTCTAAGCGCATGTGCCTCACATGCTTTTGGAAATAAGATATAATATTTACTGTGAGCGCATCAAAAAATCATGACTACCCATGCACACAAAACTGACCCTTTTTTGCAGGTAATTACGCATAGCCGCACCGAGCTCTGACTGTATTTGAAACAGTAATTTCCTATTCAATGATCAAGGCATAATTTGGTGGTACTTTGCCGAAAGTTCTATCCACCATACAAAACACCAGGAAGAATGATTCAATGACCAATGCATGTTTTGATGGTAGTTCCTTGAAGGTTCTATCCACCATACAAAACACTAGGATGAAACACAACGACAAATCAACTGAATTAAACAATCAAAGATTCCAACACCTCAATATATGTATCCAAAAATGAATAACAGAGAACTGTTTTGATAAACAAAGACAACAAAAGAAAGTTCAAACAAGCATTACACAACAGTGTCAATATGCCTGAAATACACAACTCTACCACTATGACCAGAAGCAAATGGAGCATCCCTCGAATGGCAGGCACAGCATCAAATCCAATGTGCCAAACAATGCAGCAAAGCTTGGTTGAAAAATGGCAAAATGCCTGTGAAAGCTAAGAGCCACAATCACAAGAAAAACCAGTTGAATTTCCAATGATAACATTGAGGATATTTGTTTCTCATAATTCCAGTTAGTCGCCCAAATATTATGAGATAAATGGTAGTATGTTCCAGGAATACCCCTTTTGTTGTCAGTATTATGGTCAATTGCTGGGATAACAACATGACAGAACACAAATGTTTCACATGACATCCCGGTCAGTCGCCAGAATGACAATGTAAACATGCAAAAATTGAAACTGTTTGCGCACTTTTTATGCCTTACGTACTCGTACTTCCAGAATTACGTGATGCATTACCAGACATTGTAGTAATCTCTGTCATTCACCTAAAATACTACGTAAACATGTGAAAATTGAAACTGATTTGCGAATTATTTTTTATGCCTTAGATACTCATGCTTCCAGTTAGTGGTGTCCTGCTGCTGATACTCCGACCATAACACAACAAACAACTATACACCACGCCGTCCAAGCAAACAAACAGAAACTGGACTACCAATGAAGAGATGAGTAATACGGTAGCTTCACCCACTCTACTGCATCTTTACCACAACAAATTACAGAAACCCGTATCATGATACTGTTGTCTAGATGTTGTTGCAGTCATGCTTCCCAAAAACAACCCTTTGAACATCACAAATCAGCCTCGAATAAACTCAACTCAAATTGTTATGCATGAATTACCTACATTCCCAAAGCTACCACGGTGTAGCAAAACATCACAAAATTATACATCTATCCAAGGGCATAACAGAAACCCAGCATAACAAATGCTAAAGTTCTCAAAGAACTATACGAACAGAAATAATTACATATCTATTAAGAACAATAACAAAATATGAGCATAACTATATCACACATTGCATGAAATTCAATAATACCAAGACAACATTAGAAAACCTTATGAAAATAAATCTGTTTTTGCCGTTCCATGAAGTCTACACACATTACATATTGATTACACCATTTCCAGAATTAAGCTACATGAAATCCACCTGTAAGAAACACCATGAGAAAGCACCTTGAAAATACTCCCATTTCTCTCATTTTTGTCGATATTCGGGTCAGTTGCCGGAATAACAACAACAAATGGACATGTTTCTCGTGAATCCTCGCACAATGTCAACATCCCAGTTAGTTGCCAGAATGACAATATAAAGGTGTGACAATTGAAACTGTTTTGCAAATTTTTTATGCCTTTTGTACTCATACTTACAGAATTAGACGTGATTCATTTCCACACATGATTTTTTCTCGCTAGATGTAGTAATCCCAGTCATTCACCTGAAATCCTATGTAAACCAGTGAAAGTTGAAACTGTTTTGCGAATTAATTTTTATTTCTTACATAAGGTACTTGTACTTCCGGAAAGTGCCAGAATTAAGAGATTTATTTTCACGATCCATTCCTCTCACAATGTCATCATTCCAGTCAGTCACCGAATCATGACAAAAATGAAACCGTGTTTGCGTATTTTTACTGGTTTATTAAATAGTAGCTCAGGTCATTGACCCAAAATACGAGATTAACTCCAAACATTCCCTTGAATCCTGTTGTGTTCTCGTAATTCTGGTCAGTTGCCAGAATTACAAGATGAACACAAAAAAATTATTATTTCATTCACAAATTAAATTTTACCCAATGACATCTTCAAACCCTAATCAAATTTAATTTATTCTACATACATAGCACATCATAACTATTGGAAATTACACTGCCATCACCACCACAGCAAAGTCACTTATTATCACTCCAATATCAGTCAATAAGCAGTGTATCATGCTGTAGACACTTTGACAAAAACAATATCGAGTAACTTCCAAGATACAACGATGAATCATGGCTTCCAAAGAAATAGTCAGAACATCAAACCACCACTGCAGAGATGATCAACACCACAGATTCACCAAATCAACTGCATTGCTACCATTTCACAATTGCATTAAAACTGTAGCAAGCTTCTGATGTCTGAATGATCATAGAGTCATGCTTCAACAGCACCAACACACCATGACACCCTAAAACAGCACTAAGCACTTGCCGAAACAGCTACCCTCAAACCAACCTTTAATTGTAATGCCATGAATTAACCACATTCTTAAGACTGTCATCGTGCATCACAACCGCACACAAGCTCCAATATAATTAGGTTAGGATAAGGAATCAGTGCTAACCAGCTAAAAGAACTACACCCTCTGAAATGTTTACATAAATGTGAAAACAAAAAATGAAGTACAAGATTTAGATAGCATACACCTGACAAGTACACAAAAACAAAAGCCAGTATCAAATGAGACTCACTTTTGAATCATATCTCTAGACACATAAACAGAGCTATGAATAACCAAAACACATCAGACTGATGTTATATTTTCACCAAATCAATGTATGTTCTCTATACTTGCAATGACCAGATGCTGCTTCCTTAATGCCATTGCCATCACACCCCCACCACATCAGCACACTCACACTCAAAACCAACACAAAAAAATACCAAAATGGATGCTTGTTTACTACCTCAACTAGTACATCAAAATTATACCCTTGTTCTCAGTACTGCATTTTCCACATTCTAGTGATGGAAATACAAGATGAAAGGAGAAATAATATTTGCATCCACCAAATATGCCCAATGACGTGTTCAAACAATAACCAATAATTACATCATACCCAAAACCGGCATAAACAGCACATCATAACTTTTCTACATTAAACTGCCATCATCTTAACAGCAAATTCACGGATCATCACCACAATATCAGCAAATAAAATGTGTATACTGCTGATGACACTCCATCCAAAACAATATTGAATAACGTACAAGGTACAATATATAATTTTACATCATGCCTTCTAAACAAACCAACAGTAGTACTGCCATTACCCAAGTTCTCAATACTGCCATGATCCAAACCACCCAGGACTGCTGCTGTAGCTTCAACCCTCTGCATGATCACCATTCATCCATCTGATAAAAATTAAGAATGCGGCTGTCATCCACAAAAAAAACAGAATTCAGTTCATAATCAAACCAGACTCACTGTCAGATCAACTCAGCAACCATAGACAAATAGAGCTTTACCAACTCTACTGCATCTTGTCTACAACACAATCACAAAAGCCTACATTACCTTGCTCACATCCCTGTGCTGTAGTCTTCATTCAAGCACCACAATAGCAATAAAATTGCACTAAAAGACATCACATTGAACATACCAAAATGGCTGTTTGAATACTCAAAAAAATCATAAATAGATAGATGAACATGCAATCCCAAACGTGAAATGTCCACATACCAGTAAGTCTACATTGTCTACATATCTACACAAAAATGTCACCATATAACTGAACAAACTCCAAGAGAAACAGCATGATAACTCTGCTACACATTGACACACACAGCACTTACGTAAAACCAGAGGTCACTAATCAGTGATGACACTACTGTGCAAACAACAACAAGAGTCCAAAGACAGAAACACAACAGAAACTTGGACATCTCATCACTCTCAATATCCCATCTTATACCTCTATGCTCAAACATTATGGTCATAAGAAATTTTAATTTGAGCGTATCAATGCGCTGGAAAGATCTGTCACCAGTATTGAAAAATGCATAATTATACCTCCCTTTACAAAAACAACAAACTAATTCTACATACCACTCAATCATGTAACACAACCCAATGACAAACAACCTTAACTGCTCAATCAACCCCAAAAGTACAAATGGAACGAGAAACTGTGTCTCTCCCCACATCCGCCAATTAAACAACTCTATGCAGGAAAGTAAACAAAAGTCAATGTGGAAACCCAAAGTGAAAGCAATCCCCAAAAGACATCATGCTGATATTACAACCACCATACTTCATTACAGAAAAATGATGACAAAAAACTGTAACGAGTAGAAAGTACTCCCAATTGTGAGTATGATTGGTGAAGAAGGAGAATAAGGGGAAGAAGGAGAAGATGGGGAAGATGGGGAAGAAGGACAAGAAGGAGAAGATGGAGAAGATGGAGAACAACGAGAAGAAGGAGAAGAAGGAGGAGAAGAAAAAGAAAAAGGAGGAGAAGAAGAAGATGGTATTTTATAATTATGGTCAAATATGGTCAGTTTCCTGAACATTGCCAGAGACAAATAGCGTATATACATAATTTTCATCAAATTTAGTGGAACAAACATAAGAAAGCTACGGTTTTGAAACGGATCTTACATATGCAATAACACAGTTTTTATTAATGTCTGTATATAATGGAACAGGTTATATAAATCCTTATCACTAGAAATGAGCAATAGTAAAAATAGGAAAGCACAATTCTAAGCAAATTCAAAAAAATTGCTAACATATTTTTTACTTATGTCTGTTATATCATTCAAAAACACCTTTCTTGCATGCACATCATTTGCAGCAAAGCTGGCAGACAACAAGCCTTCCGGTTGTTGAAATTATTACATAAACAATCGTGGAGTACACATATTTACATACATACATACATACATGAATATTGAAATACTACAAAATATATCCCGTACACATAAAGAGGAATGTAGGTTTTTGATACACAAAAATGCCATTTTTCTTACACACATTTTAAATTTCAGTTATTCACTCTTTTGTGCCACGATGCTAATTTTTTGTGAGCACTGCAGCCAGGCTGCTGCAGCACTACTTTCTGGACCACCATGCCAAAATATGGCCAACCAGGATTAGAATGACTGACCATGAGCAAAATGATTGTTGCTGACATAACCAATTAGGACAAACATGACCGTGACTGGAAGGGACAAATTTATGGTAAAGTAGATGCTGTTACTAAAGGGCTGTATGGATGAGTGACATGACTTGTCTGGTGTGACTGCTTTTTAGTTGTTGCATGATATTGTTGAGTCGTGGTCACAGGAGATGAGTCTCGTGTCCTGTGACCCATCCTGATTCATATATTCATGACTACATCAGACTTGTCAGCAAGGGTACAAACTCTCTTCATTCCTAGAAATTTGTTTTTTTGTGTTGGCCCCTCACACCAATTTTAGGGAATGGGATCTTGATTCACAGTCCTTGACAAATTGCGCCAATCCATTTTTCCCAAATATAATAATTATAACTCACTGCACCTCTGTTTGATGAAAATTGATTTGTTATGTATGTAACTCATTACATACAAACATTTTGTTATGTATTTCAAATGTTATATATGTTGGGACCCGTTTCAGCACCATCCCAGTTATGGCACTAATAGGATGTTGCAAAGTCCCGGTGCTGGCACTGGGCGAATTTGTCTCCGTTTTGCAAAGTCCCGGTGCTGGCACTGGGCAAATTTGTCTCCGTTTTGGCACAGTGCCAATGTGGGGACCCAGTGCTGGCACTGGGTGCCCTGCTTGAGGACTGGGTGCCAAAGACCGTTCCCAGTGCTGGGGTCTATTTCTCAGGGTCTATATTTTGGATGGATCATGATCCCATTTTTCCGAGAATACAAATATATATATATACATATATATATGCACATATATATACACATATATATACATATATATATATGTTGTTTTGAAGTATGTGAGCTACCTCTAGCAAAATAAGCAGAAAAAATGATTGTATAATATGAAATTAACCATTTATGAACATACTAATTTATGACTGCTCAGCATGGGAAAGAAGTGGATTGCTTTTGGTTCATGATGTTATATAATGAAAATCGGTACGTCAATGACTTTATTATGTATAGAACAATGGATTTGACATAACAACATATCTGCCTTTCCTATGATATTTGATATTCTATGTTTTGAAAAAGGTAAGTCCATGACATTGTTATGTATATAACAATGGAGATTTTACACTGAGTATTTCCTAATAATGATGAAATGTACAAAGCTATTCATGGTTCACGTAAATAGGGCTGCAACTGGATGTGAGACCTGTGAGAGTTCTTGCAAAGGTGAGGATTTGGGATATTTTGCTAATTTAGTATGTGAATAACATGAACTAATTTGTGACTGTCATGCAAATTACTGGGGGTTGGCACGGGAAAGAAGTGGATTAATTTTTGTCTCATGATATTATATGATGAAAATTGGTACATCAATGACTTTATTATGTATAGAACAACGGATTTGACAGCTCAACACATCAGCCTTTCCTATCATACATCCACGACATTGTTATGTATTAACAAATCCAACAATAACTCAACACATCCCCTAGCACTGAAAACAGAGGTATGTGGTCAATAATTTTGTGTACGTAACAGCGGAGCACATTCATGAAATGGACCTCACTTTGTCATGGTTTTCAGTGATTGTTTTGATGTTTTGAAAACAGAGGTATGTAGTCCATATTTTTGTGTATATAACAGGAAAGGGTTTACCATCAGACATTGATGCATGTTTCATGATGTGATATAGGTAACATGAGTACGTACGTGACATTGTTATATACATGACAAAAATCAGCTACAGCTCGAAGACATGCCCTGACCAATGACATTGAAGCCAGAGGTATATGGTCTATATTTTTAAGAGATGTGAGTTCATGAAATTGTGATGTATATGATAAAAATCAGGGACAGCTCAAACACATGTCATACCATTGATTTTGAAGACAGAGGTAAGTGATCGATATTTTGAAGAGGTATGTTATTGATATTTTGAGAGATTCCAATTCATGACATGTTATGTAGACAAAAATCAGCGACAGCTCATGTCCGTGACATTGTATGTATAAATATATCAAAAACCAGCATTGCCCCTACCAGTGAATATACTGTTGTTCAATGACAGAGGTGTGTAGTTGATATTTTTGGGTGTATACCCAACAACATGACATTGTTATCTATAATGCAAAAATCAGCATCAGCTCAACACATGCACTACCATGGATTTTTTGATCTTTGAATACAGAGGTATGTGGTTGATATTTTGGTTGAAACAATTGCTTTTTGTTATGTATATGACACCACTTTCTTGGGATCTTCTTTGTGAAAATGTGATGGGATGGTTTGTGATGATATGGTGTCTGTGTGGGAAGTTTGGTGTAAGTGGACAAAATATTCATGTGTTTAGGTTTTTTCGATGGCACAGCACCCTGCAGTGGTTTTTTTATCCCAGACATATTAAATATATATCAAAATTAAGAATATCTAGTAAAATGTGTTTCTCCAAAAAGGGAGACTAATTTGGCATCAATATATTACTGATAATCTGATAAATTCACTGACCATTTTCAGGAAGCTGACAATATTGGATGAGACTCCAAACAATGAGAAGGAGAAAAAGTGGCTCAGTTTTTCATACAACAAAGACTTTAAAAATTCCTGATACCAATAGAAAGCTTGGCTCTCTTATTTTAAATCATAAAGTTTTTTCGAATTGGTATCTTATGACATTTGGTCTACTATTGCATAAGCCAGATTATAGGTGACACAGATGTATAAGAAATTACACCGGGCAAGTCTCTTTGTGTTTTTTCAGGTAACTAATCTGCTTAAAGGGAAATAAATCCCTCAAGAATTGTGTCCCCTTCAAACCAACAATATGCTCATATGTATTGGTCCCCATAACTCTGGATTGCTGCATAGAAACTCTGATGCGGTCAGAAAACACCACACAGTTTGTGCACATTGTGTAGGGGTGGACATCATGGATCAGGAAGGCAGGCAAAATGACGGAAGGGAAATATTTTTACCTGGATGTAACAGGGAAGTTGATAAGATACCATATTTTTCACCATGTTAAAATCACTAACTACAGACAGTTTATAAGAATTCTAAGTAACACTCAAATGTATCTTTTGACATTGGGGTTGAGGGATGTCAGCAAAATAGTCTTCATGAAAAAATTTATTGTATATCATAATGCATATGTTGATATATAGTGATTTTTGATTAGATAATGTAATTCAGTCAGATGATCTTCTTTTTCCTGACTGAAATTGAAGTTGACTGCAGAACTTATTGCTAGCTGATATAATGAAAGCCTTATCTATTGAAAATAAAATTCAATCTTTGAAGGAAAAATATTAACTTGATTGAAAATGCTATTATTTGGTTGAAAATGACATTCTATATCTTGTTGGACCTTTTCATAGACACAGTGTTGAAGTTAATGTAACGTTCTTTCTAAATGGCTTTGAAAAGAAAGTCAGGTGTGTGAAAATGTAGCTGACCAACACTTTAGATAGATGTGATGTTAAATTAAAAAGTGGAATATAGGAAGTCACATGTGTTATTATGAAGCTTAAAGTGATACTTTTATTCATCCACAATTTGTACATTTTTCTGTAATTATGATAACATGTGTATAGTGAAGCCTAGTATTGCATACCGAGTAGCCTTAGACTAGGACCCCTTCACAAAGTGTCCAGCATGTGTATTACCCCAATCAAAAGTCTTTTAAACATCATTTATTAATACGTATAGACCCCCCTGGCAGTCTATGTGCAGATCCCATACAATCTTTTGTCAACTCATGATCTACATGACAGGTTTGCCTTTTTCAAATTGACAATTGTAGGTGATGACTGGGTTGTTGTAAGATTATAAGACATTATTTTTAATATTAGCTTCACAGGTAAAGGGGCTAATTTTACCAAGAATCTAGCTATGACACAACAGTTGGGAAAAGGGGGGGGGGCAGATTTAAGTGTGCATTTTTCAAGTGTACACCACTCTTATGTATGCATGCATTCCTAAACCTATTTGTTTTGAGGGAGAAATATAGAACTCACATCATACCATACCTAAATATGATGTCTGATGTTGTATAGAGATTTTATAATAGTTTGTAGTATATTTGGTTTGTTATTATTATTTTGTTGGTATGTTGCAGTAGAGGTAAGGTATCGTACACCATATCACGGTACCAGATGTGGTACGTACCAAACTAACCAACTACCCCTGCTTATAAAAAAGCTCACATTAGGTGAAGTAATTTTTTAACTTTGAAGGTCCAAAAATAGTTAATTTATCAAAAATAGGTTGTTTTTTGAGAATTGTTATTTCTAGATTAATGCATCTTTCTTGAAAATAGCTTATTCGATAGGCTTTTTCGTAGGTATAGGCTATAATCAAGAAATAGGCTATGTTCCAGATACATGGGTACGAATTCTATTCCTATGCAGATGCTATTGTTATTTTTGAGAAATAGGCTATATTCAAAAAATAGACTACAATCAAGTTTCAATTATTGACTATTTCTTGAATATAGCTTTTTTCCATGAATATAGGCTACTTCTCAAATTTAGCCTATTTATTTCTCAAATATAGGGTATTTCTCTAATAAAGGTTATCCCTTTCTCAACAAGGCATTTAAGCTGATAGTTGCCAATTTGATGGTAAGAAACCAATTAGATTGTTTAGTAGCAGGGGTAGCCCAACCACTGGCTGGAGTAGTAATAGACACAGATCAGATCACTCACCACGCTTCATATGTTTTGAACTGATGTGTATCAAACTTACTACCTTGGTGCAAAGGTAGATATGAGACCGATGAGTTGTATGTTGTTGCTTCTCTTTAGAGATCTATTAGCTACCTAGGTACAATATGGTATGGTACAATACAGAAGAGAGTGCATCTGTGAGAATACATTGCCAAACAAGAAGTTGGCAAAATTGATGTTGCAGGAAATAAAAAATTAAATCAAGAGGCAGTGAAAGTTGTGATATCAAACACTTCATGACACGGAAAGATTAAACAATATAAAACAGTGTGTAGAGGAAATGATCTAGGATGGGAGTCATTCTCACACAATTATCATTTTTTGCTAGAGAGTTTACTTCTGTGATACCACTCTCAAAACAGACTAGGGGTTGGTTGAGTAGTGGCAGTAGATTAAGGTTGAACAATCTTTCTCACTATTGATTATCATGTACTTTTAATGACTACAATGGGCCTTGAAAATGAGGTCATACCTTGAAAAAAACTATTATAAACTTATTTTCAAGAAATAATTTAATTGTAAAATATATTTTCAAGACAAACCAATATTTTCAACTATGCGCAGAAAAGATATAATTCCTATTTGTGATGTGATGCCATGTTCAACAGTAATATGATTTTCATAAGATTTATTTTGAAAAATTTGTTATTGATTAAAATGTGTTATAAATTTCAACTTTCTTTACCAATGCTGCTTTATGTCAAGCCATATCCCCCAATACTAGTGTTGACATCTTGAACATTAATTCTTGGTTTTGTTGACAGATTTGCATGAATGATAATGCACTATTTCACTTGTAAGGACTTTCTTCTACTTGTTGATTATTGTCTGTCTCTCAAAACCTCGTCACGTACGGTAAGAATGGGGCTCATTTTAGTCCATACAAGTTTTCCACACATTTCTCTCAACAAAAAACTATTTTTTTTATAATTTGTGTTCATGTGTTAGGCCAAAAGCTTGTCAAAATTCAATTGCTAAGCATTTGTAAAATCGTCTTTGCGATTCCTTGTCAGTAAAAACTTTGCGCAGGATTTGCAAAATGCCTAGGAGTATGTAGAACCATTCTTTGACCACAGCCTAATTAGGTTTAAATAGTGTGAATTTTGACAGTTTGGAAGCAACTGACCAAAAATATGGCGCCAAAACGTAGCTTAGCAATAGAATTTTGACAAGCTTTTGGCCTAACACATGCTCCACATGTCATTATTTCACACAATCTCATTTCTGTTACCTGTATTACAGCAGAGACTTGAACAGGATACCACCTGGTATCTTCTCGATCGCATAGGAATTTGTAAAGCACTAAAAAATCCCGCTCCTGTGTCAGAACTCATCTCTTCACAGGTGCAAACACGAACACAAAATAATTTAGCCCGAGTAATGTGCATGTAAGTCAGCAGCAAGCAAATTATTAATTGTATCATCAAGACCAACAAAGCAGCAGTGTAGTATGAAAACCATGATCAGCCTCATTTTAGTTTTAACTCTAATAACTGCGGAAGGTTTCATCTTTCCGAATCCAAGCGCGAAGTCCCATACTGGTCTTTCTCTTAAGAAACCAGCCCCTAAACAAGGTGTGGCTTGGAATTGTTGTAAAAAGTGTGCACCTCCATCTTTTATCCAACATTGTTGCCAAATCTTCCTCTTAGGGTATGTGCCAAAAGGGTTCTCGCCTGAAGGATGGGCTCTCTTGAAAGCCAAAGAAGAACGACAACGCCACGAGAAGAAAAAACACTTCAAGTCTCGATCATTGGTTGATTTTCAGACGGATCTCGAGACAGGGAAAGGTGATTTACTTTGAAATTCTACTCGATCAAGGAAGCGAATGTTCCGAATATCTTATTTTGTGATTCCCTTAAACAATCAGTGCGCCACTTGTTTCCTGTAATGAATGCAAAGGAGCGCATTAAAGAGGGTGAAATCAAACCATCGGATGTTCCCTACGAGCAACGCCAAGGATCCTATGACAACTCGGACGTAAATGTGGGGTACGTCCCATACGGAATGTCAGTGCACGAATGGCATGAACTGCAACGTTCAGAAAAAAAGGAGCTCGAAGTCAAGGAATTCGGTAAAATCGGGCCAAAGGGTTTCATGTCCAGATCTTTGCAAGCTTTTCAGGAAGATATGGAAAAGGGAAAAGTGAGAATTAATGTATCTTTGATCCCAAATATGCTAAGACTGATTGCAAACATCTTCGTTTGCATCTCTTTGCTTTGTTTGGTATTTATTTTTGCATGCAAAGGTTAAGCACCTGTTTCCAGTTTCCATAGACGGCTTGAAAAAAAGAGAAGATATCCCTGTAAGAACACAACAAGAATGTGGAGACTTATGAACGAAGTTGATATTATCTTACTCTTATATTGATTCATATCTTTTGTCTCTTTATTAGTACATGAGGCGTGGAGGGAATTGGGACAATAGTGACGTCAAAGGTGCATACAAGCTAGAGTGGACTGATACCGATCGGTCAGTGTCAATTTTTTTCGAAACTTCCAGTCGATTTCTCATTTTAATAATAACATGGAATGCTTGATCGCCTTATGAACCCAGGCGCTTGGAATTCCTTCCAGAGTGGTTGCGACACGGGCCTCTTGCTTCGTGAGCAATGATCTTGAATGATTGCTCGAACTATTGTTACGCTTTATGAGTTGATTAAATCTGTTTGCTTGTCGCAGTTGTGATTGCATAAAAATGATGAAGTCATGAGTTAACTTTTAGTGCAATGCTTAAATTACGATGGATTGTGGCTTCGCGTTTTTTGTTATTCGATGATTAAACAGATTCAAGCCAAAGGTACCCTTCACAGATTTTCACTGCGAAATTTCTTCTCTGCATCCTTCCTCTCAGTCCACGAATCAGCATAATTTCCGAACACATCTAAATGCAAATTTTGTCCTCGGAACCAAGAAGAATACCCACTGGCACGCGATCGTTCAATGCCAAGCTTCTGTTCGGCTTCGATTCGTTCTGCCATGGCATGATCCATGAGTTGGATGAATTTTTCGGAATCATGTGAGTTGACCAGTTTTCCAGCGCGTAATGGGGCGAATTTGTCAGCAAGCCATGTCATGGTATAGTCAAGATCCCTGTACAGACCCAAGTAACGCAGCGTTTAATGTGTCATATTAGGAGTACTTCAAGTGATAGTCATACACACAAAGATTAATAAATTACTCACCGAAAAAGACTCGTAGTATACTTGCTATCCTTCCAATCTACACTCTCACTCCGACCGTCCATCTCTTCTGCTACTTCCCTAACTCTCCTCCTTCGATTACTCGTGCCTCTTACCGCCCCCTCACGGAAACGAACTTGCATCCAGGAAAAGTTCAACCAACTCGAAAAGATGCTCAAGCTAGTATCCTCTCCAGTAATTGGATCCTTTTTGTCGATGGAATTAAAGCCTACGAGAATGTAGCGTGTACCTTTTGTGGTTCGCAAGCCTTCGTGAAGTATCATTGCGTGGGAAAGGAGGGTTTCTCCTACTTCCGGCTGGACGTCGATAACTTTCTTTTTAATGCGGTGATGGAATCTAAGATGTTGTCATTCAAGCAATATTTTTCGTAAGGAGACAGATCAAGAGAACGCATAAATCAAACCATTCGAAAGACATAATACTTAAGAATAATCACAAATCAATTATTTGACTCACCTAGTACCACCACCCTCGAAGTCATCATTCAGCAAGACATTAAAACTCAAGTGTGACGAATCCGTATGAACCCGCAAACTGTCCTGACCGTCCTCGGCATCATAGCGCACCACAAAGATATCGTTGGCACGTACTGCTCCCCTCCAAATACCATACGCGCGTTCAATGATCGGGGCTAGACGTGCATCGAAGATGGACGCCAGCCATTCTCGGTCTTCGGAGGTGAAGGGATCGGTAATTAGGTTAAGGTCTGTGGTTGGGTATAGCTTGTGACGATCTTTTTTCCAGCCTGACGGCGCTGTTCGATAACGAGATCACGGAATGAATTGCCAGTTGGATTTCAATCTGCAAAGGAACTGAATGAGTAAACAAAGCACAACGGAATGCTCACTTTGCAAAAGCGAATTCAACCTTGTCAACTGGATCCATCCCTCATGATTTTGAAAGTCTGTCGCATTCTTCTTTCCATGCAGTACGTCTTTTTCCCAGCCTATCAATTCCGGAAATCTCAGCATCAACTCTTCCCTGTCTTTTGTCGCCGTTTGCGCATTTCGGCTGGCGGCCTTCATCGCCATAGAAATCACTCTGTCGCATTCTTGTCGGGTGAACAAGGGCGCCCTCAACACCGTTCGAGAGGGGAACAAATTGTTGGGCGATAAAAACAGAATAAGAAAAACGGAGAAGATGCCGAGCGTGGTGAACAACGATGATTTTAGTTGGTCAACTTCTATTGTTGGCTGCGGCTCTGATTCTTGCTGTGGTTGTTGATTTTGTTGAGGATCGGCTGCTGCTGATTTCGAAACAACTTTTCCACGTTTCTTTCTGTACTGCTTCTTGCGCCGTGAATCGCCAGTGCTCAGATCCTTATTCGATTCCTCCTCTGAAGAATCCCGAATCAAAGTCTCGCCATCCTCCGCTGGCACAACGGTCCGAAATACGTATTTATTAGGCAACCAAAAGAAGAACAAAGCCACTGCCACAATAATTTTGTAAACTATAATTCGACGCTCCCAGGCGTAATCTGGAAGGTGCAAGTTAAGGTAGGATTCACCGGGAAAGTGTGACTGGTAGTGCGGGATAGAGTTGTTCATGATGTCTCATATGATTTGCGAGGTTTATAGCTCATAGCCTGCTCATAGCGTGATAGAGCGTGGATCTCGGCACATTCGACTCAACTGTCACGCAAGGGAGAGAGGCCTGAGAGGCTGAGAGAGGTCTGTTGGAGGTCAAAGTGCCAGGAGGCTGGCAGGAAGAAACGACTATGGTACTACGACACTACTACGACAACATATTATTTTATAGAAGATTCAAGAGATTCGGACCGTGCCCAACGTAAAAAATTGCTTGACGGGGTTGCTAAAGATCTTACTAAGTACTTACTATGGTACGTAAAATAAGTCTAACATGATGTCCTATAATAATATTATCTGGTCATGTAGTTCCACACATACGTAGAGCATACGTAGCTTTGTAGCTTTTATCTCCCGTCGACACGGGAGATTTAGATTTACTCTACATATTATGCGTTGTGTGTGTGACTCCGTGTTGGGTACCATATTGTATGGTACGGTATGTAGGATGATGCGAGCCCTTACGCTCCATCGACGACCACTAATTCTGATCTCCACAGTGCCAGAACCACACCACCTGTCACACATGGTGCTCCATCAAAAAGGCGTGGCAGTTAAGTAAGTATTCACGACAATGAGAGCCAACGCTGCGACAAACAGCCAAGTCCCGCTCTGTTTCAATCACTGCCGAATACCCTCCGCACGCAACTTATTGCATGTAAGCAATTCATGAAAGTTGATTATTGTACGTTTGACGACGCGTTGGCTGCTGCTTCTCTTTACCTCTGCTGTGGGGTGACCTGCTGCTGATTTCCCGTTGCGTCGACCGTTTCTGCGAGATGCCTCGGCGAAAGTGCTGGGCACATGGCGAAATGTTGAATGGGGGTGATTCAATTTTAGTGGGTTCATTCTGTTCGTTGGTGTGACTGCACCTAGTGTAACCACAGCGCAAGTTCTAGAATTGGCATCCCATGTGTGAAATGTCCCACCCATCTTCACTTTCTGCTCTTTTTTTTGCGATCCTGTATCCTGTAGTAATCTTGTGCACTTCGCGCTACCGCATTAGTGTGAATACCCGAGCCTCAAAGAGCCAGCAGTGATCGATTCGCATTCAACCAGCTGCTTCAATATGCCTCCGCCAGAGGGTGAGACCCCCAAATTGGTGAACCGACCCTCCAATCCCATAATCATCACCACCGAAGAGGAGGAGGACGAGGTTTCAGAGAAATTAACCGCCATCGCCGATGATCAGTTTGTCAACGGAGGTGATTTAGGCAAGATTGACAATGGAACTGGACACTCTGTAGAGAGTCGCGAACCGAACCCATCCCCAGAATCAACTCATCTAGACCACGCTGCTACAATCGGCAAGTCAATGAACAATGAAGATCTCCACTCCTCTTATCTTCTCGCTGCACCCGTTCGTAAAGGTAGCGGCAACATGAACTTTAGACACCAAACGGGCAACATCGCCAGTTTTGTCTCCAAACTCTCCTCCTTTGACTTTGATGCTTCCCATAGTAGAAGACGAGGTTCGGGAGTCCTTGCATCCACGGCTGACCTTGCCGCGTCGCCTGAAGTATTTGCCCAGGGATGCACTCTCCTACAACTATGTGCCATCGGGAATCTCAGCAAAGTCCAGTCATACGTGGCCACTACCTTCAACAACGTCAACTTCAGAGATTACGACCGCAGGACAGGGTTGCATGTAGCTTCCTCGGAGGGACATTTGGATGTGGTCAAATACCTAATATCCAAGGGAGCGAGAGTGAATAGAACGGATCGGTGGGGGGGAAGTCCCTTGGATGATGCTCATAGGCATAGACATACTGAGGTGGCAAAGTATTTGAGAGCCAAGGGAGGGAGATCGGGGAGTTTGAACTTGACGAGTAATTTGATTAATGCTGCTGCTACGGGCGATATTGAAGGTGGGTTTTTCTCATCGAAAAACTAAGATGTTGTTTTTGGTCTGTGTGACTTTCCAACTGAGCTCTTCCTCGACTTTTTGTGCCATTCATAGAGGTGAAGTTAATTATGTCAAGCATTGACGACAAGGGTGTACCGTTGGACATGAGTGCAAGTCGCAGAAAGATTGCGGATTCGAGTTTGGGTCTATCCCGGAGTAAACATATCAAGGGAAAGAAGTCGAATGAATTAGATATATCCGAACCATTTGTCTTTGCAAATAATGATGTCTTGGATATCAATAAGGGAGACTATGACAAACGAACGGCTCTGCATTTGGCTTCCTCGGAAGGACACTATGACGTTGTCGAGTATCTTTGTAAACACGGCGCTGATGTCAACGTCACAGATCGATGGGGCGGCAAACCCTTAGACGATGCCGTGCAGAAGGGAAATGAACGTATCGAGAAGCTGTTAAGAAAGTACGGTGCCACAACTGCTGGGGAAGCTTCACACGCTTCGGTTCGACATTTTTCAATGGATCTCATGAAGAGCGTAGACAGCAACAAAAACTCAGAGGCAGAGCATATGGATGATGACCTTAGGGTGGACTTTGATGAGTTGGAAATGATTGAACGCATTGGATCTGGTGCTTTTGGTGAGATTTACAAATGTCGCTGGCGGGGAATCCTTGTGGCTGCCAAGTGCATCAAGGCATCCAAGATTCAGAAAGAGTGGATACTCAAAAACCGACACATGGATAAGAGTTCGGATCGTGTGGCAAATCGTATAGAAATGATTAAACAGGCGTCCATAACAGAGGAGGAAAAACAACTTGCATTAGAAGACTTTCGACGTGAAACATCGATCATGAGACGGCTTCGTCACGTGAGTACGCAATACCATTAATTTAGCTGCGTTTGATCAAAGGTCTCACTTCTTTTCTTGGATTCGGTAGCCAAACATTGTGATGATGCTTGCATATTCACACTCCGATGATTTAGAGGTTATGATTTCAGAGCTAATGAAATGCTCGTTGTTGGACATCTTCAAGGCCAACCATATCAACAACACACAAATCCCCAAAAGGACCCAAGTTATATATGCACAACAATTAGCACAGGGGATGAATCATCTGCACAAGTCTCGCCCTCCCATCATTCATCGAGATCTCAAACCTGCGAATCTGTTGATTGACTTTAGTGGCACGTTGAAGATTGCTGATTTCGGGCTGGCAAAGATTAGACCTAATCCAGAGCAAACCGAACAGGAAGCCTTTATGATGACAGGAGAAACAGGTTCGTATAGGTAAGTAGTATCTATGTTTTTCGGCATTGCTCTTTCAAGGTTGTCCCTAATTTTCGTGGCTTGTACAGGTTTATGGCACCGGAGGTGTTTAGGCATGAAGAGTATACCGAATCGGTGGATGTTTACTCTTATGCCATGATTTTCTACTATATGCTCCGGAGCGTTGCTCCATGGCCAGGTCTGTCTGGAGTGGATGCTGCCACCAAGGCCGCGGTAGATGGAGAACGACCTCTAATCCCACGTGACGTGGATCAGAGACTGGCTACCCTGTTGAAGAGGTGTTGGGATGAAGACCCTAAATCGAGACCTTCTTTTGAAGAAATCATTCGATCATTGGCTATTTATTCACATGATGTATTTCAGACAGACGACAGAGAAGTTACTCTGGCTAAAGAAGAAGCAAGCTGCGGCTGCGTTGTCTCATGAGAATTTGCATCTAATAGGTTCACAATGGTTGTAAAGCTAAATTTGCGTCTCTTGAGCACCGGCAACTTATGGGTTACCAATACCATCGATGCAGGACTTTTGCAGACTCAAGCTCTGCCTGAATAGATTCGCGAGAATCAACGTGAGGAGATGCTACTTTACAACAACGATGCCACATGCACAATATTATTAGGCTGCGCATTGAAGTACTGATTCGGTCCATGAAAGTGGGGATCAAATGCCTATTTGGAGTTCATATTAAAAATAAATTTATTTTGCGTGAGATAGTCAGAAATATGTCAATTTGCTGTATACCTCTACAAATTTCTGCCCAATTTAGTTGTCAAACACTTGTATTGCTCTTCTATGCACCTTCAATAAAAAGAAATATCGAACGTTCTAATGTCTGGTTTCTCCAAGAAAGACGTGGAGATAATGGTTCACGCGACATGGCCTTGGCAGGATTCTCCCGAATTCTCCCGAACGATGTAGTACCAGTGCCATAATCACTAGTAGTTGGCAGAATTGAGAGTAGCTCATCAGAACTACGCACTAACCATCCAACCACAACCTCAGTCGATAGGCATCACCCCAGTTCAAATAGTACTTGACCAACAATTCCTCCCTGATAAACCCGAATCGATCCTCGTACAACCTTACTGCTCCCTTATTTGAAACTTCCGTTTCCAGACGTATCGACTGACATCCCATTTGTTTCATACGGTGAATAGCATGGTGTACGAGCGCCGTTCCTATCCCAGACCGGCGGTATTCTTTCTCTACAGCGAGCATTCCGATGTATCCAGTGAGAACTTTGGAATCCCGGGCCTTGTGGCTGCCATCACCTGCTGAATTCGTTTGGTCGATTTTTTGAAGCACGTCCCGTTCGTCTGATTCATCATCACCCACGTCGATTTTACAAACGACGCAGCCGATGGGCCGACGGACGTTTGTGTCATCACTGGCAGTTCCATCGACAGAGTCATTCGCAGGAACAGCGAGGATGCAAAGCTGCGGCCATCGATGCAAAAAGTACCGATACGTGAATGCTGATTTATTGTGATGCATGAAATCGGCCATGTCATGAGTCACGAGGAATGATTTGAAAGTCGTTTGCAGGCACACGGAACAAACACCGAAACGAACGAAGGAGACAATCGAATCACTCACTCGAATACGGCTCGCTCAGATCTTGGCCTACCAATCGCATCACATCTTCCAATTGACTTTCATCCACGTAGTTTATGAGGTCAATGCCTTCTACCGAGGGCAGATCGTCGTAGGTCATTGGATTGCTGTATCTATCTTTGGACGCTGGGTTGTCTCGTTCGCCCTCAATTCAGTTGTGTGTAGAGAGAGATGCCAGACGTGTCGTTTTTCTGCTCGTCCATCTCGCTTTCAGCGGAAAAAATCACCGAAAATATTTACCTTTATGTATGTTACAATAGATAAAATGAATAGAACGTATTATTTGAAAAGTCACAGGTAATCATGCTTTTGCAAATAGGTAGTAGTAGAACTTTAACTTCTACATAGAGAAGGAATCTGTCAAGCTTCATTATGAAGAGATAGTTCATGCACATTTGGCCCGAACATTGAAATGCACTGTGGTGCAATACCACAGAATACCACACATCGCACTGACTTGATCAAACGACTGTGTTTTTTACATTTCTTATTGAATTTTATGATAAACTTGAGCATCAAGTGTTTATGTACACGGTGAGGAGTGCTCATTCCAGTTCATTTTACAGCCCGAGAAAACAAACACATCAATGCTTCGAAAAAATGCCACTCATCCCAAGAATGTAGTCGATCGTCGTTTTAACCACGCTTTCCCACCGAGACGATTTGATTCATTCAGAGCTTTGGCGAAGCCAGTAGAGTCCTTCGAATTCTCCAACCAATGAATGAATTCCTCAACTTCAATCTTACCATTTCTGTTTCTATCCATCTCACCGAACACCTTTTTGAGATTTTTGTCGGATAAGGGACGACCAAGACGTTCCGACATATCTTTGATTTCGTGAATGTCCAAGTAACCGTTCCCATCAGTGTCCAATTGATCGAAAAGACTAATAACGTCTTGATTAAGTGGAAGAGAAATCTTTCCACCATCTTCTTGGGGAATGCGCCCGCCATAAGACTCAAGATACTTTTGGGCAGCTTTCATTTGAGAAGCTTTTGTTCTTTTACTCCAGCCCAGTTCTTCTGCCATAATGTCTGCCACCCGAGGCAAAGCCTCCATCGCTGCATCCTTGTTAAGGAAGGCAAGTCTGGTCCTTCTTGACAAAATGTCTTCAATGGTGCATGCATATTCCTGGCAAGCATAGCGTACTTCGGCTTCAATGTACGGATACCCCTCCACGAGTTGAACGCCATATCGAGGCCATCTCTTTCCCGTAGGTTTTGCTCTATCTGCAACCTCCCACACCCTGCCTCCGTAGGTTTTCACGAGATGCTCTGCGACCTTTTGGTCCATGCCATACTTTTGGATCAATTCCACAGATAATGAGTTTGAGTAGCCATCGCCACCGTGCAAAGTGATATCGAGAGTGTTGCATTTTGTATCGTCATAGTCTCGTCCTAGTACTTTGTCTACGACATCTTGTGCCATTTCTCGCCACGTCGTCCACTTTCCACCGGCAATGAATGTTACTCCAGTGTTCGGATTGGTTGATATTACATGATCTCTGGAAACCTGTCCTCCGGGTGGCGCGTGCGGGTCTGCCGCTAGTGGTCGCCATCCTCGCCATGCACTGAGAACATCTGATCTTCTCACTTTGAGATCACTGCAACATCATTTGCAAAAATAAAGCATATTAATGATATTTCCTCCATCATTGAAAAAGAGTGCTCTGTGACACTTCAGCACTCACTGTGATAGATACTTTTCACACTCCTTGAGAATCCATTCTATTTCCTCCTCCGGCGCCGTGGGCAGAGTCTCGGCAGGGCCCTTTTTATCCGTAGTCCCGACAATTACCGACCCCTGCCACGGCAAAAAGAAGAGGAACCTTCCATCACTCGTATTGTAATCCAACAAGCCCATGTTATTCGGAGCGTAGTAGCCGGGCAAGACAACATGCGATCCCGAAGCACCTTGCACCGCCGTCGCCACAGGTTGTTCACCAGTGTCACTCTTACTCTCCTTTTCTCTGAGAGAATCAGTAAAAGGCCCTCCGGCAAATACGACATTGTTGGCATAAATTTCAAACTTGTCACCAGTGACTCTATCCAATGCTTCGATTCCAATAACTTTTCCTGCATCATCGAAAATACAATCGACCATCTCTACGTAATTTGCAATATCGGCTCCCTTCTCTGCAGCACTCATTGCAATCGCCAGATTAGTCCTTGCATCATTATGCTGCCCTTCATAAAAGACGGCGCAATACTTGATATCCTTTTCATTCAACTGTGGAAATTGCATGCGTGTTTCTTGCTTGTTGAGAATGTAGGAGGGAGGACATGTGAATTGCGAGAGCGAGTCGTAGAATTTGAATACGACGGGTGCGAGTATGGGGAAGAAGGAGAAAAGCCAGTGTCCAAAAGGCGGGGGCCAGACTGGAAGAGGCACAGCGATGAGGATGGAGGAATGAATGAGAGAGATAGTGTGTCATATGTTTGACATGACAAGGGACAAAGAGGAAAGACAATGCGTTGCAATCGACTCACTGTGCCACTCTGTGAAAGGACAGACAATGGGAACCCAATTGGTCAAATGGCGCTGCTTGTCCAGCATAAACTTCCTCTCCTGATGGCAGTGGAAGACCATCTTGAACTCTCCCATGAATTCGTTGACAGTCTGAATGGGCGATGTGAATAGATTGAGAGAGAGCAGCGACGCCGACGCCGAAGCGAGGTACTTGATGCCGGCCCAGATGAGCTTGGTGGACCGCGAGGACGTCTCGGAAGCGAAATCCCCGCGCTCGATGCAGGCCACTGTGAACTTGCGCGATGGGTCCGACGGACATGTGCGAGTGACGGCGTCCAGAGCGACTCCGCAGCCCGTCGCCCCGCCGCCAATCACCAGCACGTCGTATGGCCGGTGGGCGCCGGAGCTGCGCAGTCGGCGGACCTGCTCGGCTCGAGACGGGATGCCCACGGGGCCGGGAATTTCCTTGTTGTGCAGAGGATCCAGTGGAAACGGCGCGCCGACGTCCGAGCTGGCGGGGCCGGGCTTTTCGCATCGAGTCGTCGATGATGACGACGACAAGGTGCTGGCGAGCGAGGCGGCGCCGATGCTGGACAGGATCAACGACAGCGGCAACGACGACGGCTGGCCACTGTTGAATGACGAGCCGCTGCCGCTACTTGCATCGATTGTCGGAGAGGACAGCGAACAGAGTGCACGCAGCGTGCCTCGGCCAATCGATCGCATCGACCTGGACGTCGTGCGGGCCAGCAGCAGTGACGATGACATTCTGCCGTGTCCTTGTTGTGAATGCCGTCTTGGTTTGAGGCGGTGCAAGTGCCGTGGACGAGAAATCGATGGGAAAGATTAGAGGCGAAGGATGAAGGACCGTCTCGTCGATGACGGCAGGTGAGGCGATGACGATGCACATAAAATTTTGCGAACCTACGACCGAAGAAATAAATTGATAAAATAATTACCAGCAGCCGATGCAAGATTTTTTGTAGCGAGCTAAACAGAATACAACTCATAGAAACAGAGGAAGTGATTGGTTTTACAAACTTAAAGTGGCTTGTCTATGGTAGGATAAGGCTGTGAGTTTGTTGGCCGATTTTGCAAATGTCAAATCGTTTTCTAGCGAATATTTTTATTTGCCAAAAATTAGAGATAAATTATGAGTTTGTTGTTCACATGAATCTCATATCGGCAAATCTACGTATCACAAGACATAATTTTCAGTACATTCTTTTCCAACGCAATAGTCTCACGCAACCATGAGATTCGTCGCAATCAAACTCTTTCTGGAAACTGCTTTCCCGGCGACGGAATGTTTTGCCAAGTAAGAAGCAACTGAGTATGCAATGGTGAGCTCTCCTATTACTGTGTCGCAATATTGTTTAACAGAGAGAATGTCCATGGTTTTGCTAGCGGATGACATGTTGACAATTGTTGAAAACTATGTGATGTGTGTTGATGGGTCCCGTCAATTGAGATTATTTCTATTTCAATGTTCCACGTGGCGATCACAGGACGATTTGAAAATAGATTTGACATTTGGACATTTGATTTGGACGACCCAAATGTACCCGGAGATTTGAAGATTTGGACTCGCTCAAATCAAATGTCAAATCTTTTTTCTTGTTTTTTATTTGACATTCGTCGATTTGTAAGAACAAACTCATCATTTTAGGGGTTATTTGGCCAATAATTTTTTTAGCGATAGCAAAAAAGATTTGACATTTGAAAATCTGCCAACAAACTCACAGCCTAAGTTGTAAATGGTAAATGGGCATATGCTCCTCGTGCGCTTCGCGCTTTTGAAATAAGATATAATTTTAAAGGTAAACATAGATCAACACATCATGATGACTACACATGTACGTCAGCCCAAAAAATTAATTATTTACAGGGAAGTTCGTATTATCTTACCGTGCGAGTACCTGTTATGGCAAAATGTGAAAAAAATTGTCTCACTGAAGGAGGAGGAGGAGAAGAAGAAGAAGAACAGCAAGTTCCCCTAAACAGTCACGTACAGAGCTAATTTTGACATTAGTAGATCACGATATGGGTTAAAGTTTCTCCACATTAAAGAACTCATGATGTTATGAACATCTCGAAAGGGAGAGAGAGAAGCATGATGAGAAGCCTGGAGTTTTCGGAGTAATCTGCGGAGTTATGGGATCCCGTTCTCCCCATAAGTACACAAACAATACTCGATTACACAGGAGTTCGCGTTGATGACAAAACAAGAACACTGATGCATGATGCACTGATGAAGCTTGTGCTTCAGGTTTTTGGTATTTTGTCTAGCTGGCTTCTAGCCATAATTTGTGTGACTGTTGAACCAGTCTCAAGGCAGCCACTGCCCTATCAACATAATAGATTGCAGAGGCCATGTAAGAGATTTTCTTTTGCTAGAAGACTGCGTGCACGCAATAACGTATTGGGTGTGGTTGGATCAATTCTCATCCATTTGGTTGACCTACTACTCATCGGCACAAATTACCATTTAGTCTCAATTACTACTGAGCATTCAACGAAACGGATTCATTCAAAACAAATTTGATGCCTACGCTGGAGACGATAGCTGATTCGGAGCCATCAGAGGCGGTGTCAAAGTTCTGGGCAACATTACGTCAGCCAGGGCATGAGATAATTGCCGAGGCGACCCATCAGAGCATCCTACGCTCCTGTCCGGTTATCAATACCTTCTCATTCGAGTTGATTGAGAAAGATCTTGCTGTCGATGCTGGTCCATGTGAGTCACCTGTCGCGTATGTTGAGGCGGGGACGCCACCCCCAGTAATCGAGGCATGGAATCAGGATAAGCTAGTACAGTTGGTAGTGTTTAATTCTGGTGCAATCTGCGGCGCTGCAGTTGGGAATGATGTTCCTGTAGCCGCTCGAGACTTCAAGGCATGTGCTCTCCCCACCACGTGGGGACGGAGTTAAGTGTGGATATGGTGGTCATGTCGGTGTTCGGGTTAAGCGTCTGAGCAAAACTGCCGGTGCTTACTTTGTGGGGATTCCTGTGCCCTCTGGCACGGGCAAAGTCAAGCTTATGTTCTCTCGCCCTATATTGGAGGAACAATACTTCTTTTTCTTACCCTGTTTGTCTCCGGATTCCTCGAAGTTACTATCATATCAGTTTGAGCCTTGAGTGTGGAAGACGTTGCTTGAATTTTTCCCTGGTGCAAGCATTTTGGATCCAGCAAATGATGTTACTCTGGCAGACCCTCCAACATCTGTCCCATCCTTAGTTATCACCCTCTCAGCAGCAACCTTCCAGTGAGTTTAATATGGAAACAAAGACACCAGTGTCGAGCGTGGCTATATGCTCCCCCGCTGGAGGTGTCGGGGGATTCCAAGTTAGTGAAGAACCACTGCTCCTGAAGAGAGAAAACCTGGACAGGAATGATAGTTGGGGGTTCAGCGAGGATGAGCATTCTGGATCGGGGAGAGCTTCAGTCAGAGCTGCTATTGAGCCTGTAGGTCTTCCTAAGCCTAAGTTAGAGTGGGATACGCCTCGCAGCATAGTAAGGGAGTCCTCTGACAGCCTTTAGTTGCCGGCTAATTCTGTACCCCACTCTCAGCCCTCTCCCATGGAGGATGCGGCCTCTCAGGTATTGCAGGAATTGAAAGCACGTATGCAAGCCCTGGATGTTAGAGAGATAGAGTTTCTGGAAGTAGAGAAAGCTAGGGAGAAGTCTTTGGCAGAAAAATTTCATTCCATTGAATCGGAGAATGCGAAGCTTAGAAAGAAACTGCGAGAAATGCAGCACGCCATGCATGAACTGGAAAGGACCTACCACGGCCATTCTTCGGCTGCCCCCGGGTCGTACTCATTGGATAGGTGTGACCTTGATTGTGTGATTCATGAAGTACACAAGGATCTGGATGTCTCACAGTATGTAAGGCAAGCGGAAGTTACCGATGCAATGGAAAGGGCTGCCGTGTCTCACACTGAAGGAATCATCAAACGGATGGAGGCATTAGAGCATGAGGTGTTCAACAACGCTGGTATTGCTCCACAGCTACTTATGTGTGTGCAAGCCGTTAGAGGCATCAAAGGCAGTGAACTCTATTGAGATGGGGGGCATGTCTTCGTGGACGAGGCCGCGGCAGAAGCTTGGGGACGCGCTCATCCAGACCCAACTCTTCATCGATTCTGCCCTGACTTTGTTTCATTATTCCTGCTGGCAGAACCTAAGTTTGAGACTGTCGAGCAAGGGCTTGGGCAAATGTCTCCGGTGGTCAAGGCCAATTTTCAATCCATCGACGAAGCTACTAACATACCCACCTCGGATTATCAGGGCCTCGGACAAGCAAGAAGCACAGGAAACAGACGGCTTCACCTGGGCTCCGCTCTATGTAACATTTGAGGCATTTGAGGGCAGTTACCACAATGGAACGCGGATGCGTCTTAAGAAATCATTGGATGCGGTAGCAAAAGCAATTGAGTCTGGTATAGACTTTCATTTCCCTATTGCCACCCGGACTCTTTCTAATGCTGTTTTTAAAGCGCAGTGTTCATTGGCACACCGTCAAGCCTGCAAATTCTTGGAATCGCTAGCTCCTCTGTACAAACAATTCTCTGGGGGGGGGGTATGTCCAGTAAAGATTCATGGTCTAGAGTTATGGTGTTTGCAAGACAGATCTTTATTGACATCGCACCTGTGAGGGCCTTGAACTCAGAAGGCTCTTTGGGTTCCATGATTTGGGCATCCCTCTGCACCACTGAACTGTTGAAGGAGTACCAACCTCACAATTGGGTAGAGCATCCAAAGACGTCGTCCATTCTTGCCTTGACATCAATGCGTAAGGAGGGGGAAGCCATCGAGGAAATAAATTCCAAACTAAAATCGCAGAATGTTGCTATCAACCGCCATACTGGCGACATCAAGAAGATACAAGACAATATGAAGGACTTGAAGCGGAAGAATCCTTCTCTAGCCTGAGCAATACAGCCTTCTCCTCCTTGGGAGATAGAGGAGGAGAGGCAGTGAGAGGGTATCGTTGAATCGGCGTCCGACCCTCAGCATCCGGACGTCAAGGGGCCTGTCAGCACTGAGTGTTTGTTACCTGGGGAAGAGGTTGCAGTTGATATTAGTGCTCGTGTTGGCAGAAGAAATCGTTCAAAAATGTTGATTTGACTGATAAATGGGGAGCTATTATTGAGGCCGCTGTGGTTGATAACCACCAACTAAGTCACCACTTGACCTCCCACTACCAGTGTCCTACTATGACTGTAGCTCAAGGAAGAAAGTTACCTCCACATGAACAGTGGCATGGCTTGGCTATCGCCACTGTCTCAACCCAGCAAGAGATCCAAGTTGTATGGGATCTGTTCAAAGCTTGGCTCCCTGGAGATCTGCTCATTGTAACTCACGGGCAAAAGACTCGCAGTGAGGTGAAAGCAATGGTCCCTGATCATTCGCCTTTCTATCGTGTCTGCATCTCCAAAGCTCGGCACTCTCAGTTTGGTGGGGCTACAATATCTGTCTGGGCCATCATACACCTCTCACGCATAATGCCTCCAGTATCCATCTCAACATTAATGACAAGGGAACACTATCCACAGCCACTGCAGGCATCTCTAGATGACACTGTGGCAGCAACACAGGAGAAGTATCTCTTTGAGCCTTGTTTTGGGAAGGATTATATGGGGACTGTGCAAGTATGGAAGACTGGTATAACCTTGAGGGTCTACGATGCCGACGGGCTTGCACCTGATATGGCTACCATCTCACCACCTCGTTTTTGGTTCTTTTGGGTGAAGGCTGCTAGTGTTTGGTCAAGGATGGAAAGGATCATCCGTCCGATCAAGTTGCATGAACTCTTTGCTATTTGGGATTTTGACGGAAAGCTTTCTCTTGAGGGCCGCCCGTTGACTGAACGAATGACACTCTTGCAACGACGCTTTGATTTGCCCCCGGGGAAGATTTCTCGACTTATCCTACATCATTTATTTAATTGTAAGGTTGCACAGTTTAAGCGGACGGTGGTTTTGAATACCGTGCCTACCCAGGCGGTTAAGTCAGCGGACATTCCCTTCTCTCCTATGGAGGAGGCGGCAGAAGTTAGGGCCGAATCATCATGTCCTGATGATGCTGAGATAGACTTGACAGTCTGGAGCTGGGCAGGGGAATCAGAGCGGTCTATCCTTGCTCGAAATGTGTTACGGCGCTTTGCAGTGAAATGGTGGAAGCACTATCACACTCGGAAGGCCATTAACTGGCTAAAGTCTAAACCATTCTCAGATGAGACAAAATTTGACAAGCAGGCTGTTGATGATTGCCTAATCCATATCAACACTTGCAAATACTTCAAATGGGTCAGGGGCAGCCACATATTTTATTGGCAGCTACCCAAGGAATTGCAATCTGAGTTCCGGGATGGCATTAAGATCTGGCAGTTGCCAAGCACCGCCCTGCCCGAAGGGCACATGAGGAGTATTCCATCCAAAATGAGGGAGCATGAGCTCTCAGCGTGAGAAAAGGTTTTTCGTATGAGGTTCACTAGATAATTGGAACTCAGTATAGTCTAAGCTGGTCATTCCCCAATTTACGGTACCCAAGGCCGATGATGTTAGGGTGGTCTGGGACTCTAAGGCGAATGGCCACAACCGCGTTCTGTGGGCTCCGTCCTTTATTTTGGGCGATTTTTGCGATTTGGAGGAAATTACGGTTAAGTGGCTTACCATGCCGGTTGGTAGTTACTTGAAGTTGGGCAGTCTTGACGAGGACTATTCCCAAGACGCAAACAGCTTTATTAAGTCATGGCGGATAGATATTGATGTTGGTGGTCAATTTCACAACTTTGTGGCACATCATTCAGATCGACCTTATCTTGGAGTGTGTATGATTGATACGGTTAACGATGGCTCTCACGAGAGAGAATGGTTTATGCGGTTTCATGTCTTGCATTTTGGTGATAGAGCATCCCCAGCAATCGCCGGAATTTTCCAACAGAGAATACTTGAGTGGGCCAAGGGCCCTCCAGATCACCCTAAATCTCCCTTTGCTTATCAACGAGTTGTTCTCAACTTGGTGACCAGTGAGTAGTGGGATCCTTCCCTGCCACGTGTGATGCGGCTGAGGAGAGATGGGGAACTTGCTGCGGCAGAGGTCAATTATGTGGATGATATACATCCTACCGCGCGAGGTAGGGACAAGGGACCAGCCGTTAAGGCAGCTAAGTGGTTGAAGTCACACATGAATTCAGTCGGCAACCAGGCAGATGATCGGAAGTATCGACAGCCTACCTGCCGACCTGGCGATTGGAAAGGGGAAATCATGCACACTGACCAACCACTGCCCAGAAAATCAACTACTGCCAAGATATGGGTCCGCTTTAAGTCTGGAATTGCCTGGGTGCTACAGCAGGCAAATGAATCGAACTCTGTGTAAACTGCAGAGCTTCGCCGCATAGCAGGATTGGGAATTAACATCACAGAGGTCTATCATGATGCTCGTTGCTATTTGAAAGGCTTCTTCAATGCCATCGAAGCCTTTAGAGCCAACCGGGATCTGACTGGATGGCGCCTGAAAGCCGAGGCGGAGAAGGCATTGGCCAACGATGCAGGCATCCTGGATGAGTCTGATTTCACCACATTGCAGATTGAGGATTCTATGACATCAGCAGAATGGTTAGAAATTGAGGACCTCTCCACGGCATCTGCGCAAGCAGGTTATCCAACACTTACCAAGATAACACCAGAGCTGGTGGATCGCTGCGAAGCGTTACTGGAACTGTTTGACTCAGACCAACCCCGCGAAGTTTTTATATGCCCAGCATCATCCAGCTGTTATAGATATTATGTGGGTGATGCATCAAGGGAGGGGTTAGGTGGAGCAACACAATTTCCAGATTTAAAGATCCGCGGGCGGCGTGGGATGTGGTTGGCCAACTTTTCCAGTGGAGGCTCTAACCTCCGGGAAGCTACAAATCACGTGAACCATCTAATACGAGAGATTCGAGAAGGTTTGCATGATGGGTGCGAGCTTTGGGCTTTCACCAATAATGGAGTGTGGTCAGCAGACTGGCTCAAGGGCTTGTCAACGGCCAAACACTTATTCACGCTCGTCCTCAAGTTACGAATTGAATGCCGTATTCACGAGGTCTATCTGAATGTATGCCACATATCTGGCAATTGAATGATTGAAACCGGAATTGACGGATGGTCAAGAGGCAACTTTGAGACCGGTATATCTCTTGGCTATGATCTCAGAAACTTTCTGCCACTTGACAAATCAGCATTTGAGGTGGCAGGGGCTTCTCTCATACCATGGCTTAAAAGCTGGATGGGCAAGGATTACTCTAGGCCTTTGGATCCAGAAGGATGGTTCTGGGATGGTCATCTTCCAGGAGTTCACCTGTGGACACAACCACCAGCAGCTGCGTTAATTGCATTGAAGCAGCTGTCTCGTACTAAACAAAAGAGAAGGTTTGATGTTACTCACGTCGTACTGATTCCACGGCTTCTGTACTGGGAGGAATGGCAGTCTCGTTTTGAGAAAGAGATGGATATATGGTTTGAAATGCACCATGGTACTGCTTGGCCAATGCTTACTCACGAGCCTCTACTTGTTGGTCTTTCTTTTCCCATGTACAGGTCCTATCTATGGCTACTCAGACTGGAATCCGAAAAGGTGGTGGAAATTGGACGCACTCTGTCAAAACTGTCAAACGAGAGTCACGTACGACTCGGGGATCACTTGCGCAAATTATGGAGTGACCCGAGGGAGATTTAAAAGATGCATGGGCACTTGGTGTGCCGGATGTTTCAAGAACCACAAACTAGACTGTTTTGAGGTTAAGTTACCGCGGGATTTCAACCGAGCATCATTGGCTGAAGTTGAGGACCTGAAAAGGTTTAAGGTTGCAAGGCCTGGTGATCACTTGGTCACATCCTTTCAGTGTCCAAATTGCCAATCTCAGAATATTCGTGGGCATGATCTCAATCCAAGACAGACAAGAGATCAGGCATTAGAAGCCCATGCAATCCGCGCCACTCTGGATGCCTTCTGGTTGCATGCTACCAGCACTGTAGCCGCTCATGTTGCCAACGTACGCTTCATGAGTCGATATGGAGAAGGATTGGGCTTTGCGCCCTTGCCAGCCTTGGGTCCGTTCCCTCTTGGGCAACATGGAGGTATGTTGGAAGCCCTTCTCTTGCTGATGAGATCTACGGAAAAAAGGCAAAAAGGGGGCAACAGTGCAGCACTCGACAGCTAGGAAGGTGTGGGCTACTCTTACAAGAATATGGGAAGCTTCCCCCAAGAGTAAGGCTGATATAGTTCTGTCTTCAGCATCATTGAAAGAGCGGTATATAGCCACACATGCTCCAAGCGAGTCACATTGGTATGAACACTTCAATTCAGGAGTTCGGGCCAGGATGGGTGACATTGTCTCACAAGATCGAGCCTACACCATCGAGGTGTTACATATGCTGCTCGAGTCTTATCAGAAGGAATGGGATGCCAAGCAGTATGATATGTCATTCCATTCTCTGAGCACCTGCATGTTTCTGTTAGTATCCTGCCTGGGAGGAATGCGGGGCTTTGAAGTTATGTGGACAGATTTGGCTGCCCTGAGGTATGATCTGAACCACTGCAAGGAATCGGAAGATTTCACTGGCGTGGCCTGGCCAATTGTGGGTAGATTCAAAGCTCACAACGGGCGCCTAGGTTGCTATATGATTCCAATTGCAGGAAAGACCAAGTCAGGCATCGAATTCTACAAGTGGACAGAAAGGTTTGTTGGTCGCCTAGCCATGGAGGGACACTGTCATGGATGGGCCTTCAAGCGGCGTGATGGAACGCGAGCTAAAGCATCTGATTACATTGAGGATATTTACAAACGATTGGAGTATATTCAAGAAACTACGTCTCTTATTGATAAGGACTGCGATGTGAGAGCGGAGTATGTTGCCCAGCGGTCAGGACGACGCTTCTTCACAACCAATGCTACAATCGAAGGAGTGCCACCGCATGTCATTAAGTTTCAGTGCCGATGGCAAACTGACCGAGCCAATGGGGACTGCTCTGTTACGCGTTCAATGATTCATCTCTATTCAGAAGTTAGAAATATGAAGAAGACCTTAATTCAACCATCTTTTGTTTGCTGAAGAGCTAACACAACAACTCTGCATTCTTGGTTCAGTTTCAGGGGGAGTGTCGCTCAGGGGAACCGGCGAAGTGTGTGTAGCAACAGTCAATTGGGTACTATTCAGTAGGCACACTACCTACATTAGTGAAAGCTCATAGTCAGGGATATCTCCATCCAGACTTCCCAGCCCAAGACGTTTCTGGCCTGGGATAGTTTAACTGACTATTCGAGTGATCTCTATTGGCCCCTGCTATGAGCAGTAGGCTGGGGCAAGGGTGTGTGTGGAGTAGGGACACCAACACACTATGTTGCTCACATCCTGTTGCATAAATGTATTAGTTTGAGATTACAATGATCAACTACTCGATTATCACCTTGCAATTGATCTCCCCGATAATGAACGGAAATAACTCGAGAAGCGAGAAAGTACTCTTTCTCTAAAAAAGCCACCAGTTGAGAACTGGTGGTAAAAAAGACCACAAGTCAAGAACTGGTGGTAAAAAAGACCACAAGTCGACAACTGGTGGCCAAAATGACCACCAGTCAACAACTGGTGGTCAAAAAGACAACCAATCCTCCAGTGGTTGTTAAAAAGAACACCACTCGATGAGTAGTGGTGGTAAAAACCACCATAAATCAAGTGGGGTCATGTGCCTAATAACAGAATAAAAATATAATTAGCATCATCTTGTCACCATTTTTAATGGGGTCATCTCACCCGAATGCCCGTTGACACATAGTCAGCGGATTGGTGGTCATAGTTTTATCAACTGGTGTCTTTTTGGTCACCAGTTGTTGACTGGTGGTCTTTTTCACCACCAGTTTGCAACTGGTGTTCTTTTTTACCGCCCGTTCGCAACTGGTGGTCTTTTTACCTCCTGTTCTCGACTGGTGGCTTTTTCAGCAACCAGTACTTATTGGCAAACCAGTGAGAAAGAATACTTTCTTGCTGCTCGATTTCCATCGGTTCGGAATTGGAGTTCTCATCAGAAGTGTTACTCCAGCCCAAATCATGATTCATTCATGTCCAATTAGCTCCATAAATGACTATATAGGGGATCTTGCAGACGGTTTGATACGACGGGGACCAATTCGATGAGAACTCTGACGAGACCGATGTTCCTGGCATAAATAGGGTATTTTTTATATCTTAATGACATAGAGTTTTGTTTGAAAAATTGTACAACCTCTTTTGAAACTTTCCGTATGAAACTTCAACCAGTCAGAAAACTCTCTTGCTGGATACATATTCTTGTCATGTGGACAATTTTTGGCACACCTTGCTATTCCATTTCACGCATCTGTACAATAATAATTACCCATGATCTCCTTTCAATGGTATGCTGAAATGCCGTGATAATAGTACCGCTTGATTAACGAAAGGTGGTTAATCCCACAAAGCATCAACCCAGAAAGATATTCCTTTGATTACAATGGATTCTTTTAACAACAATATTGTGGCTGTGGCTTTGTCCATCGGATGCTCGTCCTTTGAAGATGCAGCTGTCGATGATTTGTTTGTCAAGCGGACTTCATTGAATGATACTTCAAGAGACTGTCAATCTGCCCAGGCCCACGCTACTTCTGTTAACATTTATTCTCCAACTAATGTTGCTGAATTTGTTGAAACCCTTAAAGAAACAGACGTAAGAACTTTCGTCAATGGCACTTTGAAGCAGACGGGCATACTGGTTGTCGAATTTGATAGTTCACGATTCATCCAATACTGCGACAAGGCATCTCCAGACTACAACCCTAATGATCTTAGTTGGAAATGTTGGCGTCGCGTCGTGTCGGCTAGACCCTCCAGCTGACATGTCAGGTGGCAACATGGCGACATGTCTTCTTAATGTCAGATATGTCGGCGCGACATGTCACCAATTTATGTCTTCCAAGCTGCCATGCTGACATGTTGGGAAGACATCAAGCAGACATGTCTTTAAGGAAGAATCATCACCTACGAAAAAATTTTGTGATTGGTAATAATAATAAAATAACAAGACAAATAATCATAGCCACAGTCAATCTGGATAACCATTGGAACAACCAAAATTATCAGTTACACACATTATCATGTAGGGACGCAGTAAAAAACCCCATTTGGGGAAAAAGCCTCCCTACTGTCTACATTGCAGCCACATCCAATTCACCCTCCCCCCTCGATGAATTACCTCTATGTCATCTGCCTGTGCATGTGCTCCAATTAATTCAATAACCTCTTCATTTAACACCCAGCCTTCTTCTTCAGATTCTTCATTAATACAAACCAATCCCCAACCCTTTTCTACACCAGTCCTTCAACTACCTCTGCGAAACCAAAATTTCCTCCCCAAACCTTGAAGGTCTTTCATGTATCTGGATCAAAAAATATCAAGTCTTTGTACTTCTCTAGTAACCCAGCCTCCGCAACACAATCATTGACTTGAAGTAGTTCCTTCTCCCAGTCCTCTAGCCATGCACGAAATATCCTTGTGATAGTTGGTTTCTTCAATTGTGCCACATCCAACCCAAAATAACTATGCTGCAAATCAAAACTAATGCAAACAATGCATAGTTATTAGAACAGAGCGTAAAAAACAAAATCGTACATAAAGAGGGACTCACTTAAGATCATCATCACAAAATAATGCATTTGGTCCAGATGCCTCTAGGTTCTCATTTTCTGTCTTCCTAGCCCTAGCATCATTGATAAGAGCTGACGCATACAACACTGCACGCTCCTCCACTGACTCACCCCCCGGGTTCACTCTCTTACCTGTCTTAATGTTCTTGACTGCTGCCCAGTTTTGCACACACGGTCCAATCCCAAGAGTCTTTGAGGTAGTATGGCACGCAACAAAACCCAACACACTTGTGTAAGGCAATGAGTATTTTTCATGCCAGAGATATAACTTGCCTTGTACTGCATTTGGAGTACTCCACCTTGCAGCATTATCGAATGGATTTGTCTTTTCTCAAAACACTTGAACTCATCCCAAAACAAATCAACTATCTCCTCAATGTTCTTACCGATGACTTTGGCATCCTTGTTGGGACATGGAACAATGTGAAGGCGGCGGACAACTCTCTCGATGGCTTCCCTGTGCTCGGGGGTCATGTTCTCCGCAACATGCTCTCTGACTTCTGGTGCAACACATAAGGCCCACCCTGCAATAGCATAATCATGATGCAACTTAGCTGACCTGCTCTTCCAAAGGTTCAAAGAACAATTTCCAAAGAACAGACTACTCTCTGGCTCTATGTTCAGATCTGATGCGGACTCGTCATCTGATGATTCCATCTCATGGGGAGTGACATTACTCATGTTATCATTGAGTATATTTGCCTGAAACCTAAGAAAAAGGATCACAAAAGAGTGTGTTAGTGTTATGTGACATTAAACATTCAAAATGGATCAAAGTACTTTACCCTCCCCACACTTCACCAATTTCATCAGACAAAGTGTTATCTCCTTTTGCAAATCCCCCAAACACTTCTGCATCATCTAAGAAGGCAATTGACTTATCCAATGCATTCATTGTTCTCTGGGAGAAGAAATAAATCTAATCCATCATAGGTTCAATAGAATCAGCGAAACGCAAAGCACAAAGGGCAGGGAATACAGCACGCAGCAAAATGTACAAAGCTTTAAAAATGACCTCATTCTCAATGTCCATTACCGCACCCCTGACCTTATCGTTTTTCGCCAAATCCCTGAACTTGAGGGTGTGAATGGTTGCCTTCAATGTGTCCTTGTGATTGCGACGAAGTACCCTCATCATTGCATAGAACCATGATGCCATTCGTGTCGTTGCACCACATAGCAATCCTACTCTCCTGCCCCGGTTTGCAATGGAAGACTGTGCAATGAATTGAGCATGAGCCCCATGGCATGCTCCTGAGCCAAAGACATTATATAGCCTGCAACATTTTCCAATGAGAATCTCAAGAAATGAAGAATGGATGAGTGACTGCAATTATACAAGCCAGTGAGATAATATCAAACACAAAATCTTACCTGCACCACTTGCTCTTTTGACAAGTCGTCAAAGAACAAAGACACAACATGCTCCCCTCCATGAAGTGCATAGGCCCTAGGAAACTTTGTCTCCAATACCTTACCTGCCTTTGCCACATTGCTTGCACTGTCAAAGAAGAAATTATCAGTGTACAATTTGGTGGGATCATACTTCAAGACAGTATCCTCCATCAACGAAGCAATGTATGGAGCATCTTTCTTGCCACCAGATGCTATGTGGTCAGAACAATCATTAATGGCAACACAAGTTGAAGGGATGTTAGCACACATGGCAAGGGTGTTTATGAGAGGCATTCTTGATATTGTAGCTCCATCACTCAGCCAGGACAGACCAAAGATGGGAGCATCCTTCATAATCTCTTGCTTGTTGCTCTCCATGCAGTTTTTGTAGTTTATGTCCAACAGTTGCCCACCAATCTTCTTGCGGTTAGGAACCTTGAATGTGCTATCAACGAAACGTGCATGCTGCAAGACAAGCTTAAACCGTGAGGACTCAACAACACGATCAGGCAGATTCTCACAGTGCATCAAGTCAGCTATGGCCATCTCTAGCCGTGCGTTTATGGTGGTCCTGATGTCAGATTGAGCCATCCTCTCTATCAAACCATTGATAGAAGACTGACCATGCCGGGGAGACTTCTTGGGGGATTCAAGAGAAAGGGCAGAAGGGGAGGGTTTCAATTTTGTCTCAATCAATGAGACGGCAGCTGCATCCTGTCGCTGAGTGGCTACATCCATCAGAGCATCGACTCCACTTTTTTGCTTGTCTGCCTTTCCCACAATGGATTCAAACAAATCACAGTAATGCTTCAGATCAGCATCCGACACAATTGCAGGGCAAATTTTAATCCCGATCCTTTTCTTTTTTGCAAAATGAACAGCAGCGCGAGTTGCGTGCCTCGGCTTGAATGTGGTGTTGCATCGCAAGCACCGCCAAGAGCCATCTCCATTCTGTTTGCAGTAGTCATCATCCCAGATGGAGGTTAGGGCTTTTCTGCACTGTTATGCTCAGCAGCTGTGCTTTCTTCAGTGACATCAAAGGGTGAAAGTGTTGGGAGGACAAATGTTCCCCCCCCCTGATGCAAGTTTATAATATTCGTGAATGATGGAAAGGATACATGCAGACAGACAGAGAGGCATTCATGTTTATGGGAGCATCAAGATGAAAGCACAAGTAACACAAACATGCAACAATCAAATTATGGGCAGCATGCAGCAGACATGAAATGAAGACAGAGAGACAACTTCAAATAACAATGGAAAAGACTCAAAACGAAGAGGATACATGCAGGCAGAGACGCATTCATGTTTACGAGAGCGTGAAAAAAGCGCGAGCAATACAAACACGCAACAATCAAAAAAAGGGTGTGCAATACAAACACGCAACAATCAAATTACCGGCAGCAGGCAGCTCAGGCGTCACTGCGTTGTCTGACATGAAATGAAGATGGAGGGGTCCGATTGGTGAGAAGGACAACTTGAAATATCTACGGAAGGACTTGATATGCAGTGGATGTCGCAGACAGAGAGGCATTCGCGTTTGCGGGAGTGTCTGTCAGGGAAGTTTATTGCGGTTGTTACGGTGGTCAACATTATGGTGGTTTATGGCATTTGTATTGTAGTTGGGTGGCGTGGCTACAACAGAATTTTGAGAGCACTACCTCCTATGATGTGAGAGCGTGATTGACAGAAAAAAGATTAGTTTCGAACTACGTATACATTAACATTATGAATGATTCTAAACAACATCAGCAGTAGTACAGGCCTTGATAGTTGCGTAGGACTTGTGTATGCATCTGTGAGCCAACACGTGACCCAGCCCTGAGTTCAGTCATGATGTTGGCGACATTTGGGAGTAAGGACAAAAATGACCGACATAGTAGTGTCGGGACGACATGGTGCCGACATGTTGGTGACATTTCCAACTGATTGTGATTACGAAGAGATTTCAATTCACTTATTCCAAGCAGATGAGGTATGGATAAGTTGAGAATTTTTGATAAAAGCAATGAATCTTTTGGTAAAGTATCACAGTTTCAACATTCGGCTCGATAAAGAGTACATTAAATCCAACAGATAGGGCACCGATAAGACAAAATGTGCCTATGTTAATGGTCCTTTGAATGCGGGATGCACATTTCAATTCAAAATTATGTCTTTGGAAGCTGAGAGGTACATGCCTGCTGATTCTGCCAAACAAAAGTGGAGATATACAAAGAGATGGGATAGACCCATTAAAATCATCGATGGATGTTGTACTCATGGCTCAGCCTGTCAACCAAGCAAACAGAATAGAGTGAACACTTCTCAGCAAGCTTGAAAACACACAAACAACATGCTAAAGTTAGCAATTTTCACTTTATGCAACTACATGGAAAATCTGGGAAGACTTGACTCCAATCTAATCACCTATGTCATGAAGCTAGTCTGGCCTAGGGCGAAGAAATTTTCTAAGTATGATGTGTTCAACCTTTGTGTGAAGGTGATGAGATTGCTTCCTGTGTACAGAAGATAAGATGGAGATTACGAGTGTGGTGAATGCAGGTCATCTACTTGATGGGATTGAGAATGAGATAAATATTGATGATGATGAGGCTTATGAACTTGCCCAGTCACTGTGGCTTGAAGTGACAGGGTCATCTGTCAGCAAAGATGAGGAACTACTTTCATTCACTGAATATTTGGAGCCAATCAAATCAAATCAAAAGGATTTGCCTTCCAACTGGCTGAAATGCCATTGAACACATGTCAGTCAGGGAAGAAACTTATAGGTGTAATCTTGCAAACTGCAACTATGAGGCGTAATTTTGAATTATTTTGAGACTTTGTTGGTCTTGATATGATGAAAAGGGGAATAAATACCTTGCTTTGGCCATACTTCTCACTAGCAATGTATGATGAGATGAAGAAAGTTTGCATCAGGTGTGAAGGGATTCTTTGAGGAGAGCGAGAAGACACGTAACAATAATTTTATGAAGGCTCATTGTCCTGGACGTTCACTGTCTGATGTCCGTGCTGTCACAGCAAATGTTTTTTTATCAGGACTTAATCCAGAAATTGGGTTTTGTTAATGCTCATATCATTTTTGATCAATGGCATCTACTTGATTTGGGTTTGGTTAAAATCTTTGGAAAAAGTGGGTAAAAACTGCTACAGGGATACTAGGTAAAAATGGTGAAATCCAAGCTAGAGGAAGACTTTATATTGACATCGGATCTTGCAGTCCAACAATTGCATAACATCATACCAAGGAATGTTGATTTGGAAGCGAAACTCAAAGAGTTTGTTGAGAGACGCTCCACATATGCATCTCATCTCCTGGCCAAGATACCAGGGAATTGTGGACTTCACGGAACGCATGTAGCGAGTAGAACCATTGGACTGTAATCTCACATCTGAATCTCGGCGTCTCACAGGGAGGGAACACCTACTGTGAGCATCCTGTAACCCTCATCAAAGATCTATTGCAGCGTCAGAAAGCTCGTGTTGCTACTACAAACCAGTTATTAGAAGGCCAATCACAAAAGATGCGAGTGGAAGTCGGCCAGCTGAAAAATGAAGCCCAAACGTGGATTATTAAAGATCTCCTGATAGCTGCAGCCGTCTTGTGTCTTCCAATTTACGAACGATACAAGAGAGCAGCAGAATGAGCTCAGAACAACTTAATCATGGAGAAAACATTCGACAAACATCATACACAACACATTTACGTTATTCGATCTGCAAGGTATGATGATGCCCCTAGCCAAATCTTCAAGTCAAAGAACAAGAGGTGTGCAAGTAATGAAAGACTGAGGGAATTGGACATGTGCGCTCATGAGATTAAAGTCAGAGGTGGCTTTGAAAGCTCTTACTTCTTAGACAGACACTTTCATCGAGAATGTGTGAGAGGATCATTAATTGGTTGGAATGAATCTGAAACTGATTTTATTGAGGGACTCATTGGATTTGAATATGAAGAAATGGAATCAGACAGAACACCGGTGCTCACAATGGAATCAACTGAAAACAAAGACATTGTCCACCAGTCTTCCGCTTCAATGTTGCCAATGAAACATGGCGGTGGTGTGAAACCCCTTGGGAAAAACAGATCAGTAACATTCTGTCAGCTGTTACCGGTGGCTATAACAGTATTAGCAGTGAGCGACAGTTTCAAATCTCAAATCTTGTGTTGCAGTTGCGAGATCTCATGACTGTTGATAATATTCAAAGTGAAACAATTCCAAACACCACTGATGAATTTACAATTGATGTGTCAACTGCAATGGCACAATCAACAGAAAACACAAAACTTGTGCGAAACCAATGCATGAAATCCAGACAATGTTGAGTCGAAAAAATTAGAAAGTCAATTCAGGCACTTGGTCTGTCTCAGGATGTTTCTGGGTCTTCTCATACGGTACAGGTCAATGGGAATGCTAGCAGACACATTCACTGTAGTTTCTGTAATCAAGGTCATGTGGTTACGAACTGTCCAAGGCTTCAATGCTTCAAATTGAATGCATACAAATACTGTTTAATGACATCAAATCAGCAAGACATGGATAATCTACGTGATAGAATGAAGAACACAAATGTGAGTACAAGCAAGGAGAAGCCACTGTTACACCTAATTTACGGAACCATTCCTTTGTATCTTCAAACGCGCAACTTTTTTGTGCATCAAAACAGTTTGTTGGAAGTAGACACAAATGATTCCATTGAAAGTAGACTGTTTTATATTACGTTTCTGCTCATGGATGGCTATGAAGATGTCAATTGGAAGAACATTTGGGTTATGGGTAAGGTCATGAACATGTTAATTACCTATAAGAACAAAACCAAGAAATACGTGTTCGACGAAACAATAAGCAATCAGCCAATAACTTCTGTGCAAAACAATAAGTTCGAAATATCTATTGCTTCTATATAACATAAGACATCACATATACGTTCATAATGTGATCCATTAACAAATTTACCAATCTAACAATGCATACACATAACTGCACCCAACAAGACAACCACCTCTGCCAGTTGATTTTCCTAAATTGGGATTAAGACAAAGCAATATCTTATTCTCCAAGCTTTCTTTCCCATGTTTGAAGTGATCTTTTTGTAGACCCACAAGATATGCAAACATACTGTAATGGTTGAAACTGTTGAATGTATCTAAAAAACAAAACATCAATTCTTCTTGATCGGCCATCCTATATTCCTTCCAAGCTTTTGCCAAACTATCATTCTCAAATTGCAAGCAATTGCTTGCTTTCCATGTTTCATATGATAAGTGTTAAATGAATTCAAGATACAGATGGCAAGGTTCTTGAGATATATCATCTCAGCAATGGGTGCAAACTTGGCAATACAGGGAGCTGGCATTTCGAATTGACCTCCTTCTCTTGGTGGTGAGTAGTCCCAAACAACAATGTCAAGTAGTGGAGAAGGAGACACCTTAGCATAGCAGAAAATTTATCTGTCATGACCACATAGAATGACACATCCTCTTGCCAGTCAAGGTAATATTCCTTCATGGTAACTCAAGAAGTACAGGAGATTCTTCTCCGTTTCTCCATTGACTGTCCCAGAAGAGCCACACGTTCTTCTAACTTCGAAGCCTCTTTTCTGGCATACGAGCACAATTGCTTTAAAATCTCTTGAGCAAAGTTGTCTTTCTCAGACTTTGTCAGCAAGACATTACAAAGCATTATGATTGGACGAAGTAACAACAGCTTGGGGGTTTTGATGGATTCCTCCATGCTAAACAAATGATTGTGCAATGACAACTTTCAATGTTAACGAATAGTGTGAAGAAGGTGAGTACCGTGGAATAGAATGGACTTCAGATCAATACTCAATTACATTCTCACTCGATATCTTGTTGTCCAAAAAATCAAACCCAGCAACAAAGGATGGAGCAAAGTAACTTTGACCTTTTAGTGGATTGTTTATGTCGATCTTCATGACTTAATTGATGATGAAAACATCAACTACGACGTCATTTCCTTTGTCTCATCTTCTGGAGATTGCACTCGCAGTACAATGCGCTCTGACTTGTTGTTAAATCCATGTAATCATCAGTGTCTGTTGCATTAAGAGAGTTTATGACTGGGTGGATGATTGCTGGGGTGGAGTCCACTTGTGACTCTCCTAAAGCTAAATGATCACAACTCCAATGGATGTTAGTAGCATCAGGTTGGAGAAGAAGGTTGAACTCAGGGTATATGAGAGCTCCTTGAACTTGATTCAGCTTTAGGATGGGCCTTTTAGAGCGACAACGACTCTTATTCATGTTTTGCAGGATGCATTGATGTTCGGAGGTGTCATTGATGGGGGGGGTTGCATGGTCTCGAAGTACTTGTTCAAGAAGTTAACACTTGTGTGGTCTTTAATGTGCCCCTTCCTCATGGAGTACCTGCTTCTCTTGTTGGCAGTGTCGTGATTGATAAATTCATATTCATCATCTTCTGATGCCTGTGCTGTAGAGGACTGAAGCAGTGGAGCTCTAGGTGGCTTCACCAACGTGCACCTGGATTCCTTTGGAATAGATGATGAAAAAGAGCAACAGAACCCAATTGGGCACTTTTGTCGGTTGCTCTTGGCAGCTGACCTCTTGTCTGCAAGAGCAATCAGTGAGGGATCAGAAGGGTCTACTGCCTTGTACTTGGAAGAAGAGAGCATTGTTTTGGTCAGAGAGTCTAAACAATGTACACACACTTTCAAGGAGCACTTCTTGCAGGTCACATATTTGATGACACCTTTCCTACAAGGATTGACTCCAGTACCTTCTTGGTGGATTCTTGTTGGGCAGTGTCTGGGGAGCAGCAAATACAACCGGGAGACCACATTGATCCCAAGATACTGAATGAACTATTTTGCTTGGCTCGGACAGCACCTGATCAGGATCAACGCCAGCTGAGGGCAGGTCACGAGCCAAGTTAATAGTTATTTGAAATAAAGGATATCAATTAGGTCTTCAGGGTATACTTCTAAAGTCTAAAAATGGGGGTGGTGACTTTGCTGTTACTCGACACTTTAGACCTACAATTTAAGTTCCCTAATGAAGAGGCACCATATGAATCTGGCAAATGTAAGAATTTTTGACCTGTCAAAAAAAAATGATATAAACACAACAACAACTGACCTACTGCTACAAAATTACTATTGTGCCACAACTCTGCACAGAAGTAGTAACAAAATCTTGGGCTGTGAAATTCCATTAGCAATTAATGAATGCAAATGGAAAAAAACTCACCATGCACATGGGTTGATGACTAAAGATCCGCTATGCAATCACAAACCTAGGTTGCCTGGGTTGTTTGTTAGTGTTGAAATGATGTGGAGAAAAATTCGAAAGATTAGAAACATGCGATTGGGCATCGATGATGTTCATTTGTTCACAAACCTAGGTCACCTGGGTTGTTTGTTAGGGTTGAAATGATGTGGAGAAGAATTCGTAAGATTCCAAACATGCGATCAGGCATCAATGATGTTGTATCAGAACTCACCAGTGTCAAACCAACCGAATTTCTATAACGATTCAACAGTTACTTTTTCGTTGTTGTAGTATTGTTTCGGTGCAGCTCATGCGATCCTCTTCCGGTGCATGCCCTGGTCGTTGAGCTACTGCGATGGTCGTTGAGGTCGTGCAATGCGTGCAGCTTGTGCGATGGCTGTGGAGCCTCGTGCGATGCTAGTTGAGCTTGTGCGACGGCCGTTGAGCTCGTGCAATGACAGTGGAGCTCATGAGATGGTCTTTGAGCTTGTCGATGCTCTTGCAATGCCTGAAGCTCGTGTGATGGGCATGGAGCCTTGTACGACGCTAGTCGAGCTCGTGAGATGCTTGTCAAGCCTGTGCGACGGCCGTGGAGCTTGTGCGATGATGGTCGTCAAGCTCGTTCAACCATGGCAACACTCGTGGAGCTCGTGTCATGCTCGTTGAGCACATCAATGTTCGTGCGATGATAGCCGAGCGCACGTCAATCTCGTTTGGTGTCTAGCAATGTCGTGAGATGCTTGCGATGATTGGAAAGCAGATTTGGTGTAGTGGCTGCTGTGTGACCATGTTGAATGTGGAAGAAAAGGGACAGTGGCTGGTAAGGCAATGATGTTTTATTATACAAAAATTACGACAGGATGACTGCCACGAAAGCTATTGACTGCTATCTTCGTGTGTAGAAAAAAATACTCCACCCATTATGACCTTATTGATAAGAAGATACTTACTACTATAAAATAAAATAGGTAAGTAATTATGAGTTATCGTCTTCACTACAATAAATAATGTGTGTATGCATACTTGACTAAATACCACAAATTTAAAAGTATGTTCAATGCAGATGAAAAAATGAATACTTTACAAGTTGCCTACTCTTTTTTCAGGAACCATATCCTTATGAGGGGTGCGCAACGCAATTTTTGTCTGAGTCTATGGTTCACCATAGAAAAAGAGCATACCCTCTTACAATATTGGTGCCACCAACCTTTGCTCACACTGATGATGACGCGACTCAAGTGTATTTCGTTCGACCAAGTAGGAAGTTTTTCATGTCTTCGCTTTTAACCTGATGTTGTGCTACAACCTTTGATTGCTCATACAAAACTGTCCACTAAATATCCAATGCATTTGAGTATACTACCTTCAGCTCCCAATTTCCAATACCCTATGGTAAATTGTAAGAGAAAGTCATCAAACAAGATGAATTTGCATCTCTCCAAGCCCACAGCCTCCAAACAACATGATTTACTATTTTTGTCACAATAGCATCCATTGTTGGATGAATGCATTTTAATGATGCATCAGGAGTATCATGAATGATCATTTAAAACATAATAGTCAAACTTCATAGAGCCATGAAGTATGAAGCTGATTTAATCTTTACTTAAAACTTTCAAATCCCCAACCCTTTGAAAACACCTTTCTTGTTCAGTTTATCATGGCAAGTCCTCCAAGACAAGGAGGCACATCGGCTTTTGTGGAAGGAGGAAGGTTTGTCATCATGTTTGGTTACAGTTAATAAGTGTGGCCGTAGGTCCGCCCACACTCCATCCCAAAGCTTCGTCACAGTCTCGCCATTCCAGTAGTTTGATGTGTTGTTTTGCTTCCACACACCCCTCTGTTCTGCATAGTGCTTGACAAGATTCATGAGCCGCGCATTCTGGACAGTTTAGCACCCTCTTTATCAAAATGATTGACTTGTGTGCTGTTCAACAATTTTAATGCAGCCACACCCTCTGCTTTTGAACCCATGAGATACAAAGTGATCATTTGTATAATATTCATCCGAGGATACTTCCAACTTGAAGGTAGAGGATTAAGTCGTCCATGATGGAATCCAACAGTCAGCTTGCGTCTCTTCATCTGCTTCTGTGTCTTTTCATGTATGGTTTTGGCAATAATTTGATTGTGTATATAATTGGAGTCCTGCTCTACTGTGATGATAACATCTTCCTCTTCATCAACATCAAATGGATCATCATTCGATGCAAGTTCATGAACCATCCTGTTCGACTCAAAATCAGCTCTAAATTGATCAGTCACAGCTTGAGGTACAGGAGGCAAATTCTGCCTTGCAAGCAATATATCTAACTTACGGTCTATCTCCCTAGACAGACCGTAACCCTCCCCACCAACTGACCTCAAATCTAATGACCGCTCAAAGTTTTGTGAGATTTCTAAGGAAAGCCGTTCATTGTCACGTAGTACTGCATCCTTGAACATCTCAAATTCCAACTTCAGACTCTCAACCTTTGCCATGTACAGTACATCAATAGGTAGACCAGTGATTTCAGGCGTATCAACTGTCCTATTCCAAAAGAAGCGGGTCGTGACATGAGCCGAAAAGGAATCACCTCTGACCAGAATGGTGAGCATCTGAGTGGGTTTCTGGTGTGAATATTTTCATCCAACCATTCCCTGTGGAAGATGAGAGAAGCAATACACATCTTGAACACAGAAAAGATGTGTTCATTGGTCTTACCCCAGATGGCATGCGGGCCTTGATCCACTCATCTAGCACATGCTGTCGTTCCTCCTTCTCACTTCCATTGCATTCAGAAAAGTCAAAATATGCATTGCTCTCTGCAAATCGTTTCCCCAAACGACTGCGCCCAGAGACACATCTACCGACATATTGATCCCCAGCTGCTTCATACCTAATATACCGGTTCATTACACCTGGCATCTTCCAATTTGCTCTGATGCAGATTGAGGCAATAGGTGGAGATGATGTAATGCCACAAGCAACATGAGTAAGGGCACCTTTGCGTATGGAGTGTGTCCCAAAATATTGTGGGTCAATGCCAAGGTCGACAAATGTATTACGATGTTCTGGAGAGCGAACAATATCTCGCAGTATATTGTTGAATCTCTCATACTGTGATGCCCCATCAAACATCTTGCACTCGCCATTCAGAATTGTTGGATTACATAACAAATACTTACAAAATGCAAGAACTGGACAAATTGCTGGCTCTTCTGGCACAGAGTAAATGTGAAACGGATGGTCAACATGTTTTGTTCCTTCTTGGTCACCCTTTGTTGGACCAATTTGTACTATCAGTGCATCATTCCAGATTCCAAACAAATCCATGTGCTGATTTACAACATTATCTGCACGGGACACCATATTCCAATCCAACAATAAGAAGAGATGTGTGGCTATGTGCTCGGGATCATTACTTGCACACAAGATCTTTGCAAGATGAAGGTAGGCAGCAATGGGGATAGGATCCTTACCTTCAGTTGTTCGTAGTCCAAGAGATTGTCTCTCTCTTGCACCAGTGCGGCGAGATCCCTTCTTGTAAAGGGCAATTTTTTTCCACAGGTCCTTTGAGGTTGAAGTTGCCTCCTTGTCCACATTGCATTCCAAGAAGAGATGAGAGAGTGCAGAACATGCATTGTCATATGATCCTGAAGTCAAACGGATGGTGATCATGTTGGACTCAATGATAAGAGAATCATCAGTTTGGAAGGGAGCATGTCTCTTTGTGATAGTGCGTTTAAATGTCTTCAAAAACCAAGCAAATGCACTGAAAGTAAATGAAGCAAAGTTGATTGGATAGGTGGATGGGTCTTCTTGATCAATGCATTGAAAAAAATCAACAATAGCCCCTTTAAGAGAAGTTCGTTGTCTGGAAGGCTTGCCACATGATGTCCTTTTCTTGCAGTCTTGTTGATGTGCAACAATCAACTTCCCCATGAGATCTGGGTTGAGGATGTCAGGATAGCTTTGTGCTTGATCAAATAAAAATTGAATCAACCTGCAATTCATCCGGTCATAACCACTGCGTGTAGATAGGGCAATTCGGGCTAATAAGATGGCACGTGTCTCATCATTGAGTGTTTCTTGCTGTCTTGGTTGCTCGTCTGATGTACAAACATTGTTATTATTTGGGGGAGATATTTCTTGATGTGGTAGCCTGTCTTTATGTGTGTTGCCTCTTCCTTCATTCCCTCAACTCTGATATCATGCCTGCCTCTGCAGTTTCCTCTATTCCCTATTGTTGTGCCTCCATCTGTAACCCTGTGGCCTTGGCTCCCTCCTCCTCCACAGACACGATCATTCATTATCATGTCTTGTTCATTGTGCCCCCCCACCTCTCCTCCTTGGCTCCCTCCTCCAGTATGTTCCAAAGTATGGTCTCTTCCCCATAAGCTTCTACTCCGATGCCTTCTTCTGAAGTCCCTCCTCTAATAGAAGCAGTATCAAATGGATCATTAACAGCACAAGGAATGGGATGCACTCGATTTAAAGGTCGATGTTCATGAATTTCAACACTCCTTTCTAGCAATGATCGAGAAGCAGCATTCTGCTCTATGGTATTTTCTGTTCGTTTGC
>JABMIG010000007.1:197500-200000 GCA_013187285.1 Cyclotella cryptica
GAAGAACAAGAAGAAGAAGAACAAGAAGAACAAGAAGAACAAGAAGAAGAACAAGAAGAAGAAGAACAAGAAGAAGAAGAACAAGAAGAACAAGGAGAACAAGAAGAAGAACAAGAAGAAGAACAAGAAGAAGAACAAGAAGAAGAACAAGGAGAAGAACAAGAAGAAGAACAAGAAGAAGAACAAGAAGAAGAACAAGAAGAAGAACAAGAAGAAGAACAAGAAGAAGAACAAGAAGAAGAACAAGAAGAAGAACAAGAAGAAGAACAAGAAGAAGAAGAAGAAGAAGAACAAGAAGAAGAACAAGAAGAAGAACAAGAAGAAGAACAAGAAGAAGAACAAGAAGAAGAACAAGAAGAAGAACAAGAAGAAGAACAAGAAGAAGAACAAGAAGAAGAACAAGAAGAAGAACAAGAAGAAGAACAAGAAGAAGAACAAGAAGAAGAACAAGAAGAAGAACAAGAAGAAGAACAAGAAGAAGAACAAGAAGAAGAACAAGAAGAAGAACAAGAAGAAGAACAAGAAGAAGAACAAGAAGAAGAACAAGAAGAAGAACAAGAAGAAGAACAAGAAGAAGAACAAGAAGAAGAACAAGAAGAAGAACAAGAAGAAGAACAAGAAGAAGAAGAAGAAGAAGAACAAGAAGAAAAAGAAGAAGAAGAACAAGAAGAAGAACAAGAAGAAGAACAAGAAGAAGAACAAGAAGAAGAACAAGAAGAAGAACAAGAAGAAGAACAAGAAGAAGAACAAGAAGAAGAACAAGAAGAAGAACAAGAAGAAGAACAAGAAGAAGAACAAGAAGAAGAACAAGAAGAAGAACAAGAAGAAGAACAAGAAGAAGAACAAGAAGAAGAACAAGGAGAAGAACAAGAAGAACAAGAAGAACACGAAGAACAAGAAGAACAAGAAGAAGAACAACAAAAACAAGAAGAACAAGAAGAAGAACAAGAAGAACAAGAAGAACAAGAACAAGAAGAAGAAGAAGAAGAAGAAGGAGAAGGAGAGGAAGAAGGAGAAGGAGAAGAAGGAGAAGAAGAAGAAGAAGGAGAAGAAGGAGAAGAAGGAGAAGAAGGAGAAGAAGGAGAAGAAGGAGAAGAAGGAGGAGAAGGAGGAGAAGGAGGAGAAGGAGGAGAGAAGGAGGAGAAGGAGGAGAAGGAGGAGAAGGAGGAGAAGGAGGAGAAGGAGGAGAAGGAGGAGAAGGAGGAGAAGGAGGAGAAGGAGGAGAAGGAGGAGAAGGAGGAGAAGGAGGATGAAGGAGGAGAAGGAGGAGAAGGAGGAGAAGGAGGAGAAGGAGGAGAAGGAGGAGAAGATGGAGAAGATGGAGAAGGAGGAGAAGATAGGATAAGAATGATGAAGAATGATAATGATGAGAAGAATGAGAAAAATGATGAAGAATGATGACAAATGATGATAATGATGAAAAATGATGAGAAATGATGAAAATGATGGAGAAGAATGAGAAGAAGGATGAAGAATGAAGAATAAGGATAAGAAGAATGAAGAAACAGAATGATGAAGAAGAATGAGAAGGATAGACAGAATGATGAATGATAAATGAAATGAGAATGAGAAATGAGAATGAGAATGATAGAATGATAGAAGAATGATAAGAATGAGAAGAATGATAGAAGAATGAGAAACAGTAATGACAAAACAATGATAAATAGAATGATAAACAATGATAACAATGATAAACAAATGATACAATGATAACAATGATGAAGAAATGACAAAAAAATGATAACAAATGATAAATAATGATAAAGAAATGATGAAAGAAATGACAAACAAATGACAAGAATGAATGATAAATGAATGATAAAAAAATGACAAATGATAAATAATGATGAATAATGATGAAAATGAATGATAAGAATGATGAAATGAAAATGATAAAATAATGATGAAATAATGATATAACAATGATGAAAATAAATGATAAATAATGATAAATGATGATAACAATGATAATGATAGAATGATATGAATGATAAATGATGATAAATAATGACAAATGAATGATAATGAATGAAGAAATGACAAATGACAATGAGAAATAAAGATAAAAATGATAAATAAATGATAAATAAATGATAAAATAATGACAAAAATAATGATGAAATACAATGATAAATAATGATAAAGAATGATAAATAATGATAAATAATGATAAATAATGATGAAAAAATGATAAATAATGATAAATAAATGATAAATAAATGATAAAATAATGATAAATAATGATAAAGAATGATAAAAATGATAATGATGAACAAATGATGAAAATAATGAAAATAAATGATAAATAATGATAAATAAATGATGAAATAATGATAAATAAAATGATAAATAATGAAAATGATAAATAAATGATAAATAATGATAAATAGAATGATGAAATGATGATAATGAAATGAGAAGAATGATAAAATAAATGAGAAGAATGATAAATAAGAATGAAGAAGGAGAAATGATAAGAAGAAGAAGAATAAGAAGAATG
>JABMIG010000007.1:202500-260000 GCA_013187285.1 Cyclotella cryptica
ATACACTGCCGTATGAAGAGGAAGGCAGAGGAAGATGATTCTAACATGTTTATTCCTGCTGTAGAGTCTAAGAGAAAGGAAGGATGGAATTAATCAAATAAGGGTCGTTGATTTGACTTACCCAGATTGCAGGCAATGAACAAGTAGCTTGGAGAAGACTGCAAAGTAATTGGCAAAGGTTGAAGAATTGAATTGATTTTTAAATAATTATTATGGCTGTGAGAGGGCAGTTGATGGATTGTGTCCTTTAACTGAAAACTGAAAATCTGCTCAAGGAATATGTGTCATGCATTGTGACACAACTTTTGAAGTACGAAGATATAAGAGTGCTATGATGTACAAGATATATCACATAGTGTTAGAATACTGCATATGATAGGAAAGGGGTGGGCACGACAGCATTTGGACGGATTGGGTGCTTATTCAAATGTAGATTTTTCCTACCTCATATTAGACAGTAATATGGAACCCTGAGACTTCTTCATCTGACAAAACACATTGTTCTAGTGGTTCCATCTGGTGAAAGAAATCAGTGTTTTCTATATATACAGACATGAATATATCAAAAAGGGTACCCTCAGTCCTATGTGGAAGGATACTCCAAAATGTTTTTCATCGTTATGTATTTAAAAAATTGCCCCCATCTAACATGGATAGTCTCAGGGGTTCAAGATCAAGTTGTGGCAACTATGATCAATTGCTCAGTTCCCTTCTTGTAGGGTGTGGCTTGGCACTGTTTTGTCTGACAAAATCTCTTTTAATTGTAAAATGTATGTGACTTTCTTTTCTCTTTTGCTTTTCACCTTCATTCTGCATTACAAAATCACAGAGACCAGTGGGTCTGTAAGACAAAACCATGGATACCTTTTATCGAACATGTTGCCACTTTACTGGCTAACTGACACCTAACTGACAAAAATGCAGCAGCTTACAAAACAACTTGTTGTGTCAGATGCAGTCCCAGGGTTATTTAATGTGAAATGTTGTCACCATTTAAAATATTGCCATCCATTATCCTTGACTATTCAACAATATAAACAATTTTTAACATGTATCCCCCTTACTAAACCCAAAATAAACTCTTCCAACCATCTTACCCTCATTATCATAATTGCTCACCTCTCTCTTAGCCTCCTGTAAACCTCTTTGTTTGCTGATAATATTAATATCTATTGGTGTGTCATGATTTGTATATATTGTTGGGATGAATGGAATTCTTGGTCCATGGGCGCCCATCATTGACATCATCAGTGTGGTCATCAACCAAGAATGCTGGATCATGGCTGTTGTTGTGCTCTAGTTGATATCGCATGTGCTCCTGGTGTTGTTGATTAGTAATCAACATCATTTTCTGTGAGAATGATGGTTTGTTGTTGTCACCTCTGCAGGGACATGCTTCCTAATGTCTTAACATATGTTAGTATCACATTAACAACTTGACAAAGCAAAAAGAAACAAAATTGATACTTATTCCTCCATGAGGTGTATCAACAGAACAAGCATCTAGTGCTGCAACAGCTTTGGCAGCTCCAACTGTTCCATTGACCTAAGCCATTTTGCTGTAGTTTTTACTATGTAGTAAACGGTAGATACATGTTGTTGAAAGATTTTATTTATGAGAGTTACACTACTGAAATAGGTATTGCATGGTACACTAGGTAATCCATGCATCACCAAGCACAGGTGATCCTGTTAGAGATTGAGGTAATTTAGGCAGTTCCATGACTGCTCCTTTTCTCTCAACTGCCAACAGGAACTGTCCCATGAGAAGGTTTCAGAAAGAAATCCTCTCTTGGATATTTTGTCCAAGAAACACCTAGAATGTATATGGGTGTTTCTCAAGAAAGAAATTGTCTTTGAATATTGTTTCTCAGAAACAATATCTTATGACTATTGTACTTCCTTTGTGTTACACAAAGGGAAGAGGACCATTGGAGGTTCCACCTGGCCTCTTTGGGTTTACCAGTTAAGGTAGATAATTGGCCTATGTCACGCCCCACGATTGGAGAATTAGCGTGGCTCATGAAAGTAAAACCTCGGTGAGGAAAAATCCGAATATGAGCCAGACTTGCAGAAAACCGCTTGTTGAGGTTAAAATGTGCAAGCTGCCTGTGACGCTTTGTACCTACATATTATTTTATGTAGTATATGAAGTGTAAGTTCATGTGGAGAGGGAGATTTGTCATGGCTTATGATAAAGCTGGTTTGATTGTACCTCCTAAGTCAAACTTATATTCTGACTTACCGCGTGTAACCCTGATTGTCTTATCGTATACTGTCTGTGATAGTCCAATTATCACTGGTATACCGACTGAATATTTGTGCGGGTAAAATACCTTTGTTTACTAAGCATTGCTTTCCACGGACCATGTGACCATAAATTGATGAGGATAATTTTGGGTCGGTTTGGTGTTGCCTGGTGTCTCCTATTGATTTAGTCTGTGTGTGCAAAAGTGGAATGCCGAACAACAATTCCATCTTATGATTGCTACACTACATTTAGGCGATAGGCACTGCATAGTAGGTATGAGTGAATGGCATCTGAGTGTTTGTTTAGGTAAACATTGTGCCACTAGAAGCTGCTGACAAGACCATGATTGGTACAGCAGGCCAAGCATCTCCATGATTTGGTTGATGTTGAACTCTAGATAGTAATTCACTTTTGGGTTTTGATATTTGAAGACTCTGGTTGACTTACACTGGGAAGCCAAATGAAATGCATATGGTCCGAAAGTGGAGTGTTGAAACTGCACCTTAATTGTCACGATGTGTGTACAATGTGGATATTGAACCAGGTCTAGGTACAAGGTGCTGATAGTACAGATATTCTGTTTGTTATCTTCTGCAATCCTTTGTGTTTGTATATTGTCCTTCAATTTGCTCTGTAACCCTATGTATCCATGGGAATAGTTGCCCAAAGGGTCAGCTATGCAAGTGAACAATGTTAAGTCATACATAATGTATTGACTATAATCATTGGAAGGTCCAAGCGCCAACGTCTATGTCTTTTTGTACCATGAAGAGTACGGATTCAGTGTTTATGATATCCTTTTGTATTTTGTAGCAAGGATCCTCGAGGGAGGTCTGTACATGTATAACTCTTTTGTTGGTGGTAATGACATTGCAACATATTTAAATGTGCATGTGCGCACCAATTTTTATATTTTGTAAGACAGTTGTTGACTATAATCTTATGGTTTATGGAACCATATTGTGACTTCACGGAGCATCATGGAGAAGTGAACTTTCCATGATATGTTGACAACGTAATAGTTGTGTTTCTCTTTGGATTTGTCTAAGCTAGTGAAGCGATACTACATTTCTGTGCACAGCTTCTTGAGTTGCATTTGTTTTGCATTGCATGCCAACAAGGTGCTACATGTCTCTCAGTAGAGATGTTCATGTTTGACTTATCCTTTTGTGTGAGATGATATTCCTGTTTAACTAGGGATACTCACAATTCTATGTGCTGTGGTTTTACAAGAACAAAGGTTGTGGATCCTTTGTGTTGTTGTGCTCATATGATCATGAGGCTTATTTTATGGTTTGTTGTGCAACATGTATGTGCACTACCTATGGTCATCCCGTTGTCTTTAGCAAAAGACCCACGTATTTCGGTGACTCTAAGAGTCCTTCCTTATGGACACCATGTGTGTTCTCCATGGATAATTCTGAAGGTAAACCATCAGAAGTTCTCACAAGAGAATCAAGTACTAGTCATTGAGTCTCAGTGAGACCATAATCTAGTAAGACACAGTGTTGAATCCAATGATGTTAATCATGGTCAAGGATTCATTTTCTCTTATTCTGTGTATTATATGCACTCTAAGTTCAGCAAGCTGTACTAGAATGCGAGCATACCCAACCTGAGTTGGTGTTGCTCTAGACTTGTTGTGGTAACAAATGTCTAACATTAATGTGTCTCTTTTTGTGTACAGTGTACCTCCTCCTCTACAATTCCAGTTGTGAGTGAGGCGAGACAATCATATTGTCTTACCCAAGGTTCTCCCTTGTACTGGACCACCCAGTAGCATGTGAGTTCCCTGTATGGGCGAATGTTTTAGCAAGTTTTCATCTGCTTGTAAGCATGGTGCTTTTGCCATAAGACTTTGGGTCTGTTATTAAGCCCTTGTTGTCTTTGTGCAGAGATGTTGTGTATTGGTTTGTCATGCAAACCCTTACTGCTGCTTGGTAAGTCCATCCTAACCTTGTTTAAGGTGGTCTCAAGCTAGCCTTTGGAGAATATCATTACTCCAAATGAGTTCTATTGTGAACAGTATGGCCATCATTGACTCCATTGAATGTGCTTGTGAGGCACATGGAAAACCCATGATTGTTATTGCTAGCTCTGAGTAGGTATAACCTTCTTCAGTGTTTCTAGGCATGAACGGGTTCCATTGCCAGTATCTAGTCTATGATTTGTTGACTTTTCATGAAGTCTTATGGTGTTTGCAGAGTTGAACATAGCAACATCTACAGTACTGTAAGATTCTTTTGAGTTTAGACAGTTTTGCTAACTTTTTGTCCATATCTTATTTTAAGAATCACTTTTTGATTTACAGTAATTTATGTTTGTTTGGGTGTTCTGTTGTTGTACAGCCAGTTCTGACGACGGCTGTCAATGAAACCCTCCAGTCGCCAAGGTAAATTGTCCTCGTTGTTTTTACTTGACTTTTGACTGGTTGTGCTCTGTCTTTATAGGCTGTAAACCTACCTCGTTCAAAAATAGAGGTAAACAGGCACGTTCTTCCAACACACTGAACTTCATCAAACAGTTTCTCTTGTCATGAGAAACCTCAGTAACGATGTATGAAATTGAGTTTGTAGTGTAAGTGTGTGTCTTTTCTTTTATTTTGACACAGCTTGGAAGGTCTGCTATTTTACTCAACCCCAGAGGAGTTTTTCACAGGAGTGGTTAGCTCTGTGATCATGAGTATTTTGCTCAAGAAGAGTCCTGCACTTAAGTGGTTAGCTATGTGCGTGGTATGTTGTGTCCAGGTTTTGTTTCAACTCTGGTTCACAGATTTTTGCAGACTTTGCATCAATTATCACTGGCAAGGTAAAATTGATCTTAACATATTTTATGTTGTTATTTGTTCGAAAATCTAGAACAATTCAAACTCAGTTCTTGCATTTGTCAAAGACTGAGGTCATATGCTGGCTTAGTCACTCTGGGTAACATGTACTCAGAAAAGTGTGTTTTGACAGGAATTTAATGCTTGTGCAATAAAAACATCGTGTGACTTTGCCCTTCCTTTTGAGTAGGAAGAACCCATCCTGCGCGGCGCCAAGAGTTTGACACCTGCCTAGCTGGGTAAGGAAAACATATGGATGTTCCTATTTTGGAACATGGGGAAGCTTGGAACTACGTCCTTCTTGCTTTCACTGTTACTGTAGCAACACCGTGTCAGGGGTTCAAACCCAACATGGTTTGATTTCCAGTTGCTTTTTGATACCATTGCTTGTTAATAGTGCAGCATGGCACATGTGTACATTTCACGTGGGAGAAGAGTTCATCTTCTTGAGAAAACAATTCATGATGCCAGAAGATTTCTTGGCATTTTTGTTTTATTTTTACATGTAGCAAGGTATTTGAATATCAGGTTATTTTAACATGACAGTAGAATTTTGATCAAGATTTTTATCTAACGAGCTTTAATTTAAAATTAAATAATTCAATTTATATTTTGGGCTCTAAATTCTATTTTCCTCGACCAGAGGTTGTGCATTTGGCTATTCATAAGCCAACTAGCTTTCTTTCCTTTTTGCCAAGCTCGGTAGCTTATATGCATGAAAGGAATACCACATGAGAAGAATTCTCACTTTTGTGGACTTTTCTCACTTTTTGCTTGGATTTTAAGTAAATCAACAAGTTGTTTCCTGACAAAACCGCAAAAGCATGCAGCATTCTTGCAAATCGGAAATTGGAGAATTTTGCTCAGAGTGTTTCTGGGGCACGACACGAGTCGTTTATGGGTCCATCTTTGCCCCATGCGTGCTGGGACTTGGAGACAATACCCGTCACTCTGACGCCTGACCGGATGCGGCAATATATTGCGCCCTATGCCCATGTGAGGAGTAGAACAATGTTCTCTCCTAGGCTGGTCCATCGCGACGTGGGCTGAGCCCAGCGAGTCTAGGACACATGATATGTGGTTTTTTCAGATGTGATCGCGAGGGCTGTGTCGCGATACGCTTTGTGAAATGGGCTGTGTGACGCGCCCCATGTGAATGGGGCTGATCCACGATCGTGGGACTACGCCCCGCGCTGGCTCATTTTCCCTTGAGGATGTCTACACATTGGAAACCTGAGAACGCGAACTTCCAGGGAATCGCGAGTCTTTCAAGTGACCGAAACCTCTCGGGGTCACGAGCAAGCTTTTAGGCCTTAGAGGCCATACGCTTCTTCATAGGGTCATTTTATGCCCTAGAAGATTTTTTTGTACTGCCCTAAGGCTATAGTACCATAGTACTCCGGTCACTGCATCTGCATGTGATCACGGTACGGACTAATTTTAAGTCTAATCGTGTTTTTAGGTCTAAAATAGACTATACACATACTGCTCTTCGGGAAAAAATAAACCGAGGCATTTATGTTTATTGCCTCCTCATTTTAATGAGGGGCTGTTACTACCTAATAGGCACGCAGCATTCTTGCCACAAGTGCGTATGATACGCCACAGTGGTCTTTTTTACGGCAAGTGCACTATGTGCTTAATGCGCTCTGCTAACAAAGCGGAGTATACCCGTCAAGTGGGATCTAGTCCTCACTGACATACAGGGGAATTTTTTGCTACGTGTTTCAAAACACGTGCTGGCCTGTGAGTGAACTCACTTCAACTGGCTGAGTACGTGACTGGGCTCAGCTGTGGCAATATTGCTACTCTTGGGGTCAGGCAGCACAAGTTGCGCCACGCGGTAACACACCAAGTGTATTGGACGGCTTCAAGCAACAGTGGACGACGGACAGACGAACCTACCATGGTCAACCACCGACAACAGCTGATGGATGATGGATGGTGGAACGACGGACAGACGATCCGATCTGGTTGCCAAGGCTATCAATTGATAGTGACCTAAGCCGTTTTGCTGTAGTTTTTACTATGTAGTAAACGGTAGATACATGTTGTTGAAAGATTTTATTTATGAGAGTTACACTACTGAAATAGGTATTGCATGGTACACTAGGTAATCCATGCATCACCAAGCACAGGTGATCCTGTTAGAGATTGAGGTAATTTAGGGCAGTTCCATGACTGCTCCTTTTCTCTCAACTGCCAACAGGAACTGTCCCATGAGAAGGTTTCTGAGGAAGAAATCCTCTCTTGGATATTTTGTCCAAGAAACACCTAGAATGTATATGGGTGTTTCTCAAGAAAGAAATTGTCTTTTGAATATTGTTTCTCAGAAACAATATCTTATGACTATTGTACTTCCTTTGTGTTACACAAAGGGAAGAGGACCATGGAGGTTCCACCTGGAACCTCGGTTTACCTTAAGGTAGATAATTGGCCTATGTCATCCATTGACATCTAGCTCCCAAACAATGTCTTCTGCCTCATCCTTTACATCTTCAGCAGAAAATCCCTCCTCTTTCAAACAGTAACTCCCTCACTCATCTCAATGATAAGCAACCTGGTAGCTGGTGCCTCCTCTACTGTGAACTGTATATTGAAATTGCCTGTTGGTGCTGTTGTGCATTCTTCAGGTGACACCATGTTCCTTCTAAGTTGGGATGAAAGTAACTGCAATGGTCTGCAACCAATTCCCACTCTTAACCTAAATAGGAAGATATTGATGTGTCAACTCAAACATTTATTCTCAGAGACATCATTGTTTGCTTGTCCAACAGAGCCACAAACCTTTGCAGATTGAAACCTACCTGACGTGTCATCTGTTCCCCCTCTACCACCTTGACCGCCACAACCTGCACCTTGCCCAGCACCATCACATCCTTGATGACTTGCAGTGACATCAGCCGCAACAGTAGGAGCAGGGATTGTAGATCAGGTGGATGACATGTGACATCAGCTGCTTGAAGTAAAGGTGCAGGTTTTGCACAAACCTTGTTGCAAGCGGCTAATTCTGCAGCCAGTGCTCCTTTTCCTTGTCCTTATAGCCATCATTGTCAGAACAAACCATTATTGGGATTTTGATTGTTGAATGTGTGAGTTATGTCAAGTACAGTTGTTGCATCAACAGGGACACAAAGAAAAGATACACTGAAAATGGGTGGTAGTAACTGCAGAATAGGGCAAAAGGAATAAAAGGAAAGAATAAATAAAATCACTATGAATGGAAATACTTTTCAATCCGAAATTCAAAAATTGGCCAAGAGAAATCGTTCCCTAGGAAATCTCAAGGTATTTGGAAGGCTCCTCCAGTGGCTATCACAGTACTTTGATTATTGTCATGTCATACACCAGGTTCTTAACATACATTCCAAAGATGTGGATATTTGTACTTGTAAGGACTCCCCCTCACTTCAGAACTTAGTTTCACATGTCCTGGACATGTCCTGGACGTGTCCTTGGACGTGTCCAATGTCCTGAATTTCTCCAGGAAGTGGGTTTTTTGTGGACATGAGGACATATGTCAGTTTTGAGTCCTGTGTCCGCCACGTGTCCTCAGAAGTTTTGACTCACATACATTACATAACAGTATCAAGGCACATGTCAACGTATCTTAAGTATTTTTGTACTGCAATCCTTATGGATTGCACTTAAATGAATGTAATGTACACGAAACAACCACCACTCTATTGATATATTCACCTGAAAGTATCAAAAAGGACCCTATAAATGAAGTAAACACTCCATGTCCTCTTCATGTCCACTGTGTCTAACATTGTATGTCCTGTGTCCTGGTTTGAAAACACTAAAAACACGAGATGTCCAGGACGTGTCCAGGACATGTCCTGCATGGTGTCTTTTTCAACAGTTTTTGGACGCGGACGCAGCAGACATGTGAAACTAAGCTTCAGAGCTTAGAATTATTCGTTACTTGGGAGCCTTTTTATTTGGTACCTAAGGGTACTAAATAGGGCAGATTCTTGGCCTATGGCAATGATGTACTCAAATGTGATGATGATGAAAAAAAGGTATCAGATAGCATGTATTTGTAACACACACTAATGATGCATGCTAATGTATTCACTACAACACAGGTCTGATGCCAACAATCACCCACCATTGAGATGATGAGTGTTGGTCACAATCATGATGAGTTTTCATTTGCTAAAGCAATATTGGTCCGTCTTTGGTCAACAGGTGTTGCAGGGACATGCAAATTTTATGGCGGCTAAGAATTGAAATGTGACAGGAAGACTATAGCATGAACAGTTTTGTTTCAACAGAGAGTGGTGCTTTTGGGCAGATCACACCAAACAAACCTGTTCAGGCAGAAAGATATGCTATAAATGAGTGTTGCCTATTCATCAACACTGCTCAATATAGCCCATTTTTGCACTTCAGGATTGTGACAAGTTTGGCCTGCAATTAAGCCCTTTTGATGGCAAATGGTTGTAAATAACATAATCCGTTGGCATAATAATGAAGTGAAGAATCATGGTACCAACAGATACAGCTTTGTGTCTGTACTAACTCAGGCCTTCTTTTCCATAAATCTTGAAGTATATCAAACTTCTCCTGCTGTTCTGAGAAAGTAAACAGAAGTAGTGATGTGACAAGATACCTCATAAATATGCCACAGCAACAACATCAACTTCCTACAAAACTGTGGAAATTTTTAATTTAAAAAATATCATTTCCCTTCTTTTTCATAATCTGGTCTTCCACAAATCATAAGGCATGTCATACTTTGTCATAGCAGTTGATGCAATCATAAAAAAGTTTATGACAAATGGTCTGACAAGGCTATTTGATAATGGGGGATCTGCAGAATAACATTCAAAAGCTTAAGTAAAGGTACAAATTAATCCATTGAAAATGACAAGTTTTGATGAAAAAATGTATAGAAAATAGTACCATTAAAAACTGTCATCAACATGTAATGTTATTTTTGACAAACTGTGAGGTATTTTCGACAGACATTGTTTCTTCAAAAAATATGTCTGGTGACAGCCAGTTATTGAGTACACATGATTGCAAATGAGGATAACAAGATCTGCTAAATAACAATCCAAAAATATGAGTAGTGGTACACAATCTGTTGAGGTGTGGTCTAAACCTGGTCCCAAATTTGCCTATTCACCTGCATGATCAACAAGTTTTTATTGCATCCACAGTAAATTACATGCCAAAGTACTTCCTTCTTTTATACATATTACTTGTACACAAAGTAACTCTAGACAAAGCACACTCATTCTGGCATGCATGCATTGTTCTGTTGAAAAAGAAACAATACCAGGCATGATGAATGAAATTCCTATGCTCATTTGGCAGACCTGTTTAATGTGAGATTACACTGGAAGCCTGGACTGGCAATGCATAATGCTGCCATTGTATTGTGTGGTACTACCAAACCAACCAACCCATAATATATATTATGGTAGTGTGAATATTATGGTATAGTGTGATACAACAAACTTCTACATCAGGAGAGTCCTTGGAATAGATCTATTGCATATGGGGAGGTTAAAAAGAAAAATAATCAGTCACAGGAAGCATGACTCTTCACACAAATTTATTGACAAATGCTCTTGTTGTCAACATAGTCATTATCATTCTATTTTTTCATGTAGATTTTCTCGTGTTGGTTACCTTGTTTGGACTGCAGAGTATGTTTCCTCTCCTTGAATTACTTCTTGGAGTTTGTTTGAGAACAAAGACAAAGTCGTACTATCCTAAAATCACACAAAGTGTTTGAAGAAAAGAAGACACACATAGCTCTCACAAAGTAATTAACAAAACATAGGCAATGGATTCTATTGCTTTGGCCTTGTGCTCAATGTTATTTTCTGATCATACCTCTGCTGCAAAAGTCTTACCTCTATTACTGATGTGTTTTTGAAAATTCTGAAAAAGTAGCCCCATGACTGTGGGACAAGGGGCAGCATCCGGCTAGTAAGTGAGAAGAGAGAAGACTATGACATCATGATCAGTGAGGGTCTGCTCACTGTTTGTGATGACTTCACATTTACAACATCTTTAGAAATCATTGTGATGTTTGATTCTTGTAAAAACTCAGATTAACTGAGATGCTGTAAAAATGTTCATTACAGCTACACAAAGGTCTTCATCATGGTATTGCACATCACGAAGTTTATAGGAGTACTGACTTCATGAAGCCATGGTCAGGATCAGAGTGATGGCTACCATACCTTTAATGACTGCATAGATAACCTACTAAAAACTGGCTTATAAGTTCCATCAGATTACTGACTTTTGTGGTTTTTGCTTAGTTAATCATTCCCTTTGAATCTAAGACCAACAAGAATCTATTGCCTTTGCAGCAACACACCCCTCTGTTTAGCCCTGCACAACTCCTTCTAGTCCGCAAAACGCACAATTCATAATTTACACATCACTCACGCACACCACCTTACTTTCATGCAATGGTTGGTCAAGACAGCTCTGGTGAAAATAGCCAAGAAATACATTACCAATGCCCTAGATTGTATATAACAAAGATACCTATTTTTTAGCATGGAGGCTTCAGTAACTCTGTTTGGAGCATAGGAGCCTCAAAGTTGTTGATGTGTCATTATCCTATCATCATCACACAATTTTCAACATGTTCGCTATCTGACATAGACCATCAGTGTTGAAAATAAACATACCAATTCTATGTTTTGCACTTTGAACCATTATCTCAATTTAGACCTCTAACAATTTAGACCCCTAACAGCAGCTAATTTGAGGTGGTGATCTCGACAAGCTGATGGCATGTAGAGCTGGAATTAAGCTCTCAAAATAGCCCCAAAAGGTTTGCAATCTTGGCCAGGTCTCAGGGGTTAGATATTAAGGTCACACTAGTGGTCAAAGATATCTGACAAATAATAAGCCAAACTCAATTCTGACTTGGGTACTTGTAATTGATGACCAACTGCTTGATGTGTATTTGGTGTGATACATTGAAGACCTTCAAGTGCACATAGGAGGCAAGCAAGTGAAAATGTGTGATGTCACTATTACTCTGAGAGAAGCATCGTGCATAATCTCCTCATACTCATGCAAAAGAATATCTAGCTCTCGATTTTGGCGATAAGTATCCCCAGATGGAGTCATCAATGTCGTCAAGAAAATTTCAAGTGTCGTCACCAGGTCATCAATTAAGTGGTCCACAGTAGTCACCAAATGTCGTCTGGGTTGTCGGGGTTGTAGTTTGTTGTCATCAGGTGTAGTTAAGTACCGTTCGTCACTTACATTCACTGTTGTCTGTTAGTCGAGTTTGTCATCACCTTGTCATCCTTGTCGTCACTTAGTCATAATCAGTCATGTGTTCAAGGTCATCAATGTTGTCACATGGGTCGTCTTTGATATCACAATGGGTAGTCATGAGGTAGTAATGGTCGTAAAGCGACAAGACAGGCAACTTTGCCACGTGGAAGTTTTTGGCAAGCCAAACTCACGACAAGTGACGACTTTGTCATTTTTTACTCATGTGGTGACTTTCACGACCATCTGACAACCCTGATGACTGTGTTTGACGACACTTTGATGACCTGACAACTTTTGGTGATAACGTTTTGATGACCCCGATGACTTGTGGTGATGACCTTTTGATGACCCGTGACACGACTCATGACTACCTCGTGACGACCCTTCTGATGACTCTGACAACCCACTTGACGACTTGACGACCTTCCACAAATAACTAATGGTAAACAGCATAGAAGGTGACAAACAGAATGACTCTGTGACAACCATGATGACTGATGACCCTAACTGACGACCCAGCAGATCTTCTGGGGCGACCTATGTGACTCAATTGACTCCACCTGACGACCCCTGACGACCCACATGACGACCCACGTGACGACCGAAAAACGACCCTGACGACCCAAGTGACGACCCGTTGAAGACCATCAAAAATCTCTTGACGAGATCTGACGACTCCATCTGGCGATACTTATCGCCAAAGGCGAAAATTGCCTGTCTGCGGTTTGTCAAAATGTCTTCACCTTAAGTCGTCAGAGTCGTCAAAACGTCGTCACCAGTGGTCGTCAGGGTCTTCAAAATGTCGTCACCAGCAGTTGTCAGTGTCGTTTGACAGCCATGAAAGGTATGGTAGTCACATGACTCCAAAAAATGCTGCAGTCATCACTTGTCGTCAGTCTGGCTCGCCAGAAACTTCCACGTGGCAAAGTTAACTGTCTTGCCAAGTTCTACGGTTATTTTGGAATTCCGGGAAGTTGCATGTGGATAAATGTCTTTGTGCTGAAAGTACGATTAGTTTTACTATGTTTCGTCCCGTTCGCAAAATTTGTCCATACAATATTCTCTATTTGTGAGTCACGTCGGTGATGTGCTTTGAGGAGATCGTTTGTCTTTGGGCCTATCCTTCGTATTATCACAACATGTATGGTATGGTATTGTACCATACTCTATGGTCTTCTATTGTGCTCCTAGAGGAGAAGTTATTGCCAGTAATTCCCAGAATAGTCTGTTTCCCTTTGATCTCCTTCGTCGTTGCATCGCAAGAGATCGCAAGTGTGAGCAATTGAGATTACGATTCGTTTTGCATCAGCCGCGAAAAATATTTATCTGCAAATTGATCATGGCCTCGTGACCTTTGTTTCCAACACCACTTGAATCTTAAGAGAAGTCGACGTGATACATGTTTGTTGGGCTGCTGCAAAACGGAAACGCCCGCTAATCTCTGCTAATCGAGTCTCTGTGTTGGCCATTGTTCATCGTAGACACAAGTACCACTATACTATGATTACTTCTGCATAATACTTCGTGTAATCTACAGATCACATAAGAAATCGTAGGTTTTGTAGGAAACAGACAGAACATGCTAACGAAATGATATTCCTGAGGCTATAAAGCTCATTTCTTTTTGACTAAGTCGAGGCCATGAACAACAGAGTTCAAACGCGACACGCATAACAGCATTGAACTTCTTTCATCTTCCATTATTGATGCGCCCAGCAATCGAAACCAATCGTCCATACTTGACTTGTCGATTCTCTACTTGAATCTTTTCATAGGAGAATTCACCGATTGACTGGCATCGGTCCATTGTCGGTTGGGAGCGCGCTTGTGAGGTGAGGTTCATGGGAATTGTAGTGGATCCGCACGACTCTTTCTTCTGGTCAGGTGGTAGATTGTCCATCAACGATGACGATGACGCTGATGCCGATTCCGTTGAAACATCAGGTTCAGTTCCAGTCGTAGTATTCTTTGAGGCACCATTATCATCAGGCATTTCGGCCATGGCGATTAACACTGAGGCGGCATCACCTTCTTCCGATTTGCCCGAACCCTGTGGAGGGAGATGAGGCTTGCGCGTTGCTAGATTATTGGTGTGGCCATTCTGCTGCATACACTTAGCCATCATTGAATTGTCTATTGATATGAACTGAATGGGCCTTTTCTTTAGAGGAGCTCTCATTTGCTCCGCAGAATGAGTGTAATGGATTGGGGCGCACGACGTCTGGAAATCCTGGACAGCATTGGGTGCAAACGTCGCGTTCGTCTTGAGCAAATGAAGCTCCTCACTCCTCGTTATCTCATTCTCCCTCTGCGCCTTCTGGGCCTGCGCAACCCTCATCTTCTCGCCCTCGCTCAACCGCTTACAGTATGTGTAAACCTCGTGATCGACATTCTTCCAACTCCTTGAGATAATCCCGGTCAACTCCTCCTTGCTCAGCCCATTTGAGGAGATCTTGCGGTGCTTCCGCTTCTTCTCCTCGACGGCCCTGGAGGCGCTGGAATACCAAAAGGGAGGCAGCTTAGTGTTCACGTATTTCGAGGGGCGGGGATACTCGTTGGGGTCGTAGTGAGAGGGATCGTAGGAGGGCGGTGGGGGGAAACCGTGATGGGACTGTAGGATGTGAAGGCGTTCGAGGCGGAAGTAGATCGTATAGGGCGTGTATGCCTGAGGGCCCTTTTTCCTGGATTTGGTGGAGGCGGGCTTGGTACTAGTTGAGGGAGATGATTTGGTTGATTTCGTTGTTGTTGCCTTGGGCTTCTCGCCCGAGCTACTCGTGGCGTTCATGGTTCGAATCGAATAGGTTCGAACAATATAGTGGAAATTAATATTGATGAAGCTGTGTGCAAGGGGCGCCAACAACGATTGGCGGTTCAAGAGAGTTTGCTCTGCAGGGGCTGGCACTCAGGCTGGATGTTGCTTGCTTGTCATACTTTGTCATAGCAGCAGATAACAGCAATCTTCACTCACTTGCGTGGTGTTGTGATGTAGATCCTACGGGTACGGGTTAGAATCCACTTTGGACCACGTGATGGACTTTGAACCACGAACGACGGGATTTACTATTCCCACGTACGAATGTACGCGTCGACCCTCAAAATTCGTCGACACGAATTGTCAGATAGTCTGACCGTACTTCGCTACATAGTTGCGTGAAAATTGCTTGTGTGCGAGAATTTTTATATTGCTTCTACAGCATCCCATATCTGACATGCCTTACTCCGTAGAAAACATACCAATTTCTACGGGATGGACTTTGAACCATTTCGTCATTTTTGGCTTGTAATGCAGTGCAATTGCAGCTGCCTTCCGTCGAAGCTGAGGACCTGTAGAGCTGGACTTAAGCCCTTGAGATAGTCCCTAAGGGCTGTGCAATCTTCGCTGGGTGCCAGGGATTGGATATTGATGCCACACGAGTGGTCAAAGATATCTGACATCACGTGGTTCAAAGTCCATTCTGACTTGTACCACCATACAAATCAAGACATGTGTATAGTGCAACTCGCAACTAAAAGGACCACTTCACTTCGGGACCGCTCACAGGTCATTGAACTGAACTATGACAGACATTGTACAATATATTTATATATATTGGACCATGATGTCGTCTTGTGATCACATTTTTTACTGTTTCCTTTGTGTAAAATCCTGAGCGTTTATCAATCAACCGAGTCACATCCATTCACTAGTTGTTAAAGAACATACCTACGAGTACTCAAAGAAAGTACAAAAAATATGGCCCGCGGGGTCCATCCAGAATCTATTGTATTGTTGAGGCCAGAACATTACTTTTTGCATATATTGAAAGTACCTGAGTCAACCTACCTAGATTTGCACTTTTCTTAATGTCACAGCAAGTAAACGAGCGAAAGCGTCTACCGAGGTATGTAGTCATAGTCGAAACATTTGATATTTGCAGTTTTAATCGTGAACGTGACCCGTAGACCGAAAAGGGACCAGTAGAATATCTCTACGTAAAATATTCTTTACGAGTGTGTGAGATGTTCTTTATACAACAGTACAATACAATAATTACGGTCTATCATGTGAAGCGGGGACATGTCGGAATGAAGTATTGTACAGCTGGGCCCCACCCTCAGACGACATGAGGATTACCTGTAAATTTCAAATTATTTTCTGATACTCCTCGCTTGTCCAACTTGCGCCAATCATCAGCCGTCCGACAGTCCACACGACACTCACACGACACATCAAGACACAACCATGCCGAACAAAAATGATATTGGCTGGAATTGCAATATCGTCAAAACTACTGGGGCTCCAAGTTGCCTAAAACATCGTACGGACGCATTACAGTGTCCCGCAGCTTTTGAACCCTTGAGGCAACGTTCGGCCCCATTACAACTCGCGCTCGGCCCCATACTAACTCGCGTAATAAACTGACCAACATCACGCATCTTTTGAACCCTTGAGGCAACGTTCGGCCTCACTACAACTCGGGCTCTGCCCCATTCTAACTTGCGTAGTAAACGTTGTGAGAAATACAGCAGCAACAACAAATGTTTCATCCAAAGGCTTCTGTGGATTGTGCAATACTTTACTTTCATTTGTTCCCTGCATTTCCTGACAATTTATAACTTCATATTTTCATGAGACTTTGTATCAATGCAATGAAAATTAAATGTATTCATTACTTTGATTTGCCTTCTTCCAAGCGATGTGTCACAATGAATCAACCAAGGACAATCAATAATTTGCAGATTCAATCTCATTTTAAAGCTGTAGGCGAATTGTTTTGTGAATACCAACACTGCATAAAGAAACCTTTGGCATAAGAAACAGTATTGTTAGCATCCATTACTTCCCAACTCATGTTACGAACAAGCCTCTTTCGAGTGCTTTTGAAAGTATTTCCTCCAACGAACCTTACTCCTCTTACTCTTATCAGCAACACTCAACAACAACCTCACCAACCGATCCGTCTCCACCTTATCCACATCCGGTCGATCAATTCCCATGATCTCCACCGCCATCCCCACCTTTGCCACCTCCAATATAAACTCACACACCATATCACGAGCTGTTCAGCGGCATTGTCCTTCCGGAGGAGCAACAACAAGGCCCCATCAATACATCGTATTCATGTCGATTGGCCGTATTCAATGCCACGCTTATGCAAGAGATGCCGGCCTCCATCATATCGTGCAACACCTTGACGATGCAGTGGGAACGGCCCGTTCCTTTTCGAGTTTTACGGTGAATATCCAAAATTGGGCACCGTGTACACCAGCCTGTTGGTAATCACTCGTATTGGCAACGGCGTCTCACTACGCTCCATTCGATGCGATTGTATTTGTCGTGATACTGCTAGCAATGCATCGATTCGGAGGGTCGGTTCGCCTTCTCCAGCGATGACAACTTGATCAAATGATGGGGATGTCGTTGTATTGTCGTATGAATTGGAATCAAGACGGGAGATAACTTCGTCAATCAATGTGGACGATGGCCGTATCTTGTGATCCATAACACCAATGTTACTTCCATTGCACTCTTGTTCCACATTCCTAGTTCGAGAAAAAAATAAGCAATGGGTCCGTTTGGACATTTACAGGGCGCATACGATGGGTTCACGTAGAATTTGTGTAGGTACGTTGCTCAGGTCCGGTGCCCAGCTGTAAGTTTCTGAGACAGATAGCGTTTAGGGTAGAGAGAATATTCATTTTGTGACAGCTTAAAATCAGGGTAGCTTTGCAACCATGGATACTTCTGGAGGGGTGGAACCTTGGTATTTTCGGAAATCTTTCTGCCGCCATTTTGATGAATACGTGAGTTTTGGTCTGATTTTGATGTTTCCAAGCATCATTATCATTTGTTGTTGATTTACCATATACCATACTATTAGCCAGATTGGGTCATTCACCAGCCAGCATGCCTATTGAGGGGCTAACACCTTTTTTTGAGTTCCGAATAAATTAGATATTGTTAAGGCTCTAATCATGCGGACAGCACATTACGTTTTGAACACCTAACCCCAACCTAGCTTCGTTCTGCATTGTTCTTTACACAGCAAATACACGAGTGAAAGCGTCTAGAGAGGCAAAACTAGGAATATTTGCAGTTTTAATCATGAGGGAATAGTAAAATATCAAGGTAGAATATTTTGTACGAATGTGACATGTATCATGCGAAGCGGGGAAATGTAGGAATAAAATATACTGAGACAGATAGTGTATAGGGTACAGAAAATTCATTGTGTGACACATGTTTACTTCAGGGTAGCTTCACAACGTTGTAGTTTTGGTTTGGAAATCTTTAGTCCCCTTTTTGATGAATACAATGCATAGAACTCAGTGAGTTTTTGATGTTTCCAAGCATTGTTATTATTTTTGTTGTTGATTTGCCATACCATGTTAAGCCTGATGAGGCCATTCACCAGGGAGCGGGCTCATTGGTGAGCTAACACCTTTTTTGAACTCATTACCTGATGTTAAGCCCATTTGTGTAATGCCAGCATGGAAGCTCTTAATGTTTTGATTGTTCTTTCACACGGAGCGCTAAATCTGCGTTCTCTGCGCAAAAAGCGGCTTTGTTAACACGGAGCGCTTAACTCATCACCCAATTGATTTTGCATTACCTCCAAAGCTCGAAGGCACTACATCCATAGAAAGTCTGTACAAAATGCTCAGTGTCCATAGAAATCATACCAAGGTCCACACACCTAAAAAAGTCGCTCCACAATTCTCAGGCGCCATGAGAATTACCAAGGCCTAACATGCCTTGGCCTTTCACACCAAGATGGCATTTATCATCACTCAACCAGCGCCATCCTCACTGCAACATCCCCAGATACAATTCGAACGATTGATTTAGTCCGAGAAATGGTAATACATGAGAGTTGTCTATTCTTCTACACTTTTTAGATCAAAACAGGGTCCCAAAGGTCAGGAGTGTAATTTCTTGAAGGTGTCCACATATTTTACTAAAAATTTGATGTTCTAATTATTCTAAATTATTGACTAATCCAAATCTCCTGCTGGTACACCTTCAAATGGCTCCAAGGGGTTGCTGTTCATCTCAAGCTGCATTGGGGATTTTGGTCGGTAAATTTGGCATGCCAGAGATATTTACCTCCTATGAGTACTCCATGTCTTCCATGCTCTCAAACTATTCTGCTCCAACCCACTTGTCTCCTTCTTTGAGCAGCAACATTACTATGTTGTCTCTCAATATGTTAACAAATCACAAGAAACAAGAAACAACATACTGGGAACAAATTTCTCTGTTATTACTTGTCAAGGTTTGTCATCAATGCAGCATTTGTTGGATATTGAATATTGAATTTTCTTTTATTTGATTGCTTCAGAAAAGATGTTGATCCAGTCAGTAATTAGTCCATTATTTCATTATAGCTATAAGATGTCATCTAATTTGTTTGCATGATCTTGTAATATTCTTAATTTAATTAATCATCCATCAAACTTTACAATTCAGGCCAAATGAAAGGGAGCAACTTTTTAATGTTTCCTCCATAAAAATCCTGAGCATTGATCTCTCAACCGAGTCACATCCATTCACTAGTTGTTCAAGAACGTACCTACGAGTACTCAAAGAAAGTACAAAAAATATGGCCCGCGGGGTCCATCCAGAATCAATAATATATTGTAAAGGCTGGAAAAGTCATAGGCTGGAATAGTCATAGGCTGGAATCATGCGGACATCACATTACTTTTTGCATAATATATAGTAACTAACCCCAACCTACTTCATTCTGCATTGTTCTTAACACAGCAAGTAAACGAGCGAAAGCGTCTAGAGGTACCTAGGCAAAACTATGGATATTTGCAGTTTTAATCATGAACGTGACCCCTAGACCGTACAAAGACCAGTAAAATATCTCGACGTAGAATATTCTGTACGACTGTGACATGTATCATGCAAAGTGGGGACATGTCGGCCCGAAATATATACTGGTGAGACAGATAGCACATAGGGTAGAGAATATTCATTGTGAGACACATGTTAACTTCAAGGGAGCTACGCAACCATGGATACTTTCGGAGGGGTGGAACAGGGTGGAACCCTTGGTATTTTTTGAAATCTTTAGGCCACCTTTTTGATGAAAAATGCATAGAACTCAGTTCTGACTTTGATGTTTCCAAGCAGATTTATTATTTGTTGTTGATTTACCATATACTAGAGGTTGTCAAACTTTTTTCCATGATCATTATCATTATCATTATCATGGCAGAAATGTGTTATCTCACTATTTTGAAGATTAAGTGGGGCAGTATTACTTAACACACATCGTCACCAATTTCTCTCCAAATTCAGCAATCACACATATCTTAGTTGGAAATGTTGGCGTTGTGTCGTGTCAGCAAGCCCCATTTTTTTGAGACATGTCTTGTCACCATCTCAATGTTGCGACATGTCACGAGCGTGTCTGATGATATGTCGGCCACATCACAAGTCTCACGAGTCATGATGATGACATATTTTCCCGACATGCTAGCTTTGCACTAGCTTTGCATAAGTCGTGTCATTGTTTTTGACTGACACATGACCAAGATTGACTCCCAGTCATGGTGTCAGCGACATTGAAGATGTTGTCAAAAATACTATCGACGACATTTCCAACTAAGGCACACATCCTAGGAAAAACTGTGACCGCCCCCAGCGCAACTCCATTATATGGACTTGTTACCTTTTAGATGATGTAAGCTTTCGATAATCTCATTTTCTACTGTGTCCTCTGTTTCAAAACCTGAGAGTTGATCCCTCCGCAGAGTCACATTGACTTATTTTCAAAAGTAAGTCGTTTTCTCAAGAGTAAGCCGGTTTTGTTTAAAACGGCTTACTTTTGGAAAATGGCTTACTTATCCAAGGAAAGCTGTTGAATGGAATTAATAACTTGTTTTTAAGAACATGTTGGGATAATAAATTAGACAACAATCCATGCAACAACAGCACATCTCATTGGTACTATACCTATAAAGGTTTTTAATTCAACTCTCCATTCACCCTTGCCCATTGTCATACTACGCGAGCTAGGTGCCAGTTGTTTTGTGGAAGTCAAACTACCTACAAGTACAGAGTTCAACTACCATATTCTTCATTAACAAGCCTACAGTTTAGCTTTAGTTGCCATAAGAAAGGCTCTTTTCCCTCAACTCCATAGAAAACAGTGAGTTTTGGTTTGATTTTGATCTTTCCAAGCATCATTATCATTTGTTGTTAATTTATCATATACTATAAGCCCGATTGGGCCATTCACAGCCAATGTGCTTATTGGGGGGCTAACACCTTTTTGAGCTCATTGCCTGATGTTGAGCCCATTTGAGTAATGCCAGCATGGGGGCTCTTAGTTATTTAATTTTTTTATTGCCCGGAGCACTAAATCTGAATTCTCTGCGCAAAAAGAAGCTTTGTTAACCTGGAGCCCTTAACTCATCGCCCAGTTGGTTTTTCATTCCCACCAAAGCTTGAAGGCACCACATCCAAAGAAAGTCTGTATGAAATGTTCAGCGTCCATAGAAAGCATACCAAGGTCCACACACCTAAAAAATTGCACCACATTTCTCAGACACGATGAGAATTCCCAAGGCCCAACACATCTTGGCCTCTCACACCAAATCAGCATTAGCTATCATCACTCCACCAGTGCTGCCCTCACCACAACATCCCCAGATCCTATCTGAATGCTTGCTTTAGTCCGAGAAATGGTAATGCATGAGAATTCTCTATTCTTCTACACTTTTTGATCAAAACAGGGCCCTGAATGTCAGGAGTGTAATTTCTTGAAGGTAACCACATATTTTATTACAAATTTGATTTTCTAGTTATTATCTCCTGTTGGCACACCTTCAAATGGCTCCAAGGGTGGCTGTTTATCTTGAGCTGCATTGGGGATTTTAGTTCGTAAATTTGGCATGACAGAGACATTAACCTCTTATGAGTCCTCCATGTCTTCCGTGCTCTCAATCTTCCGATCCAACCCGTGTTTTTTTTCACAGTACAAATTTATTGGTATCTTTGTTGTTTACCATATTAACCTTGTTGTTCAATTCTTGCAAACTATATGTCCACATAGCACTGGATGGTTTTTGTGTGTAATGTGCCCAATTGTGTTGTGTTGTGTTGTGTTGTGTTGTGTTGTGACTTATGCTATACGGCTTATTCTCACAACTCAGCAGGCATCCTGAGTTATGAGGACATGTATATATTGGTGTGTTGCTGTTGGCAAGGAGAAACCATGCAAGACAGATTTTGCTCTAAATTCTGGGTTTAAAACTATGAAATTTATAATGTTTCCTATATCAGGTCGTAGAATCTTATAACATGGTGGTTATTAAAACCCAGATTTTACTGTAGCAGTCACTGCAAATTTTTGTAGAATGATAGAATGATATTCATAGAAACAGAGGCAGTCATAGGTTAAAAATAAGGTGGCTTGTCTAAACTATGGTGTTAGCCGGTGCATGCGGCTCTCATGCTTTGTACCTACCTTGCATCGCGTGTGCCCATTTTGCAAATAAGATAAATTTTCAAAGTTAAAGAGACATCAAAATACTGCGACTACCCATGTACGTCAATGCAAAAATGTAATTATTGACAGCGAATTTTGCGTGTTTCCACTGTAGAAGTTCCTGTTATGGCAAAAAGTGAAAAACTGTCTCACTGGAAGAGGAGGAAGAGGTGGTAGAGAAGAAGAAGAAGAAGAAGAAGAAGAAGAAGAAGAAGAAGAAGAAGAAGAAGAAGAAGAAGAAGAAGAAGAAGAAGAAGAAGAAGAAGAAGAAGAAGAAGAAGAAGAAGAAGAAGAAGAAGAAAGAAGAAGAAGAAGAAGAAGAAGAAGAAGAAGAAGGAGAAGGAGAAGGAGAAGGAGAAGGAGAAGAAGGAGAAGGAGAAGGAGAAGGAGAAGGAGAAGGAGAAGGAGAAGGAGAAGGAGAAGGAGAAGGAGAAGGAGAAGGAGAAGGAGAAGGAAGGAGAAGGAGAAGGAGAAGGAGAAGGAGAAGGAGAAGGAGAAGGAGAAGGAGAAGGAGAAGGAGAAGGAGAAGGAGAAGGAGAAGGAGAAGGAGAAGGAGAAGGAGAAGGAGAAGGAGAAGGAGAAGGAGAAAGGAGAAAGGAGAAGGAGAAGGAGAAGGAGAAGGAGAAGGAGAAGGAGAAGGAGAAGGAGAAGGAGAAGGAGAAGGAGAAGGAGAAGGAGAAGGAGAAGGAAAAGGAAAAGGAAAAGGAAAAGGAAAAGGAGAAGGAGAAGGAGAAGGAGAAGGAGAAGGAAAAGGAGAAAGGAGAAGGAGAAGGAAAAGGAGAAGGAAAAGGAGAAGGAAAAGGAGAAGGAAAAGGAGAAGGAAAAGGAGAAGGAAAAGGAGAAGGAAAAGGAGAAGGAGAAGGAGAAGGAGAAGGAGAAGGAGAAGGAGAAGGAGAAGGAGAAGGAAAAGGAGAAGGAAAAGGAGAAGGAAAAGGAGAAGGAGAAGGAGAAGGAGAAGGAGAAGGAGAAGGAGAAGGAGAAGGAGAAGGAGAAGGAGAAGGAGAAGGAGAAGGAGAAGGAGAAGGAGAAGGAGAAGGTGGCTCAGTTTCCAATACAACTAAGCGAACATACTTTTCAGTGTAACTTATATTCCATCTGAAGTATCTAAAAAACTTACCCTATTACATTGAGGTAGCAATGCTGTACCCCTCAGATCATTTTGTCTGCCTTTCTCATCCAAGCTGTACACCTGTCTGCCATGTGCATGAGTTCTGTGGTGACTTCTTTCAACATCAGAGTTTTCTCGGCAACAATCTGGAGTCACAATGAGCAATACACAATGGCATTTTGGTGGTGTGAAGGGGAATCTATTCTTGAGTGTTTTATTTGCATTTGAGTGGGTTAAATACCTGAAAACACAAATGTCAGTAAGACTTGCCTGGTGTTACTTATACACCGGTGTTCCATATAATCCGGCTTATACTGTAGATGATAAGAGTTTTCATACTACAGAGCTTGCAATCAATGAATTGCAAATGCCTAGTGTTCATTGCCTCACATGCATATTACATCTCTCAGCCAAGTATTTTTTGCAGATAAATTTGTCATATGAAGGATAAACCATCTAGAGGTGATTATAACCGGCTTATGTGGTAGATGATAAGAGTTTTAATACTACAGAGCTTGTAATCAATGAATTGCAAATACTTAATGTTCATTTCTCTACATGCATATTACACCTCTCAGCCGAGCATTTTTTGCAGATAAATTTGTCACATGAAGGATAACCCATCTAGATGTGCTGCAAGCAATTTCCTTCTCATTCATGCAAATTGTCTACTCTTCATCTTCAGGAGTGTCTTAACAATCTCAACCCCCCAATAGGTTCATTCACTTGTTGGTGCAGCTTTCTATGATCAATAAGTTGTAAATGTTCTTTTGTCTTCTTGTTGTTATCTATGCCATTTGCTAGACCATCTATGCAAAAGAAGCAAACTATACAATCACAAGGAAGCCAAGCTTGTTTTCGTCCTGTTAGGTCCCATATCCTTCTGGATCTGCGACTCATTGCCAATGGCCAAGTTCAGCAGGGCAATGTCAATATATATCTGAAATTTTCCGCCATCTTTCTTGAAATATTTTCTATAACAACTAGCATGATGTGCTCCTTGTGCTAGATTACAGCAAATCAAAAAGTTTTCATATACAACACAATCCAACAGAAAGAACATAATACCAAAATTGAATCAGTTGGTGCATATGCAAGTATTGTAATCAGCACTATTGTGGATGTTTTGATCAAGTGTAACAGAGTTCTGAGATAAACATCTTGTGCTAGCCATTCTGGAAATATATCTTGGTCATAGCTTCGTCTCTTGCTTTTCCATAGATTGTTAAGTCCTGCATGATCCAATGTTGATGGGGCGTGCACAACAATATTGTACTGTAGTCTTTCCAAGTGAAGGCCCAACCAAAGAAATACTCATTAAAAATTTACCTTGTCAAACTGCCTTGTGATACCACCCATGAGAAAAATAGCTTGACACCACATTGTTCAATTATTGCGAGCCCCTCAGTCCCTAAAGCTGTCGCATTGTTGGGCAAATAGCTGATAGCAAATATCTATTCTAGCAATCAAACCTACTTTTTCTCTTGAACAGAAATCATGATTTTGTTGTAGAAATGGGAAGTCATCTCAAATTGCGAACTGGCTAAAACACCAATTGCAATCTTTCCACTGCCACAAAAACAGCTGCATTGAGGATTTTCTAACGAAATATATTTGTTGTGAATAAAGGGAGAGTATAACTTCTGCACTTTTAAATTGGTATAAAACATTTAAGAACAAATTTGATGTAAGTAGAATGGGTGGAGCAGTGTAAAAACGGTGGTAATCACTAGTCGACTATTGAACTATGTCTATTGGTAATGGACATGTAGCCCCTGCTGTTCGACAATTGGACTTCGCAAAATCACATTGTCAAATAGAAAATTGTGAAATTTTGCTATTGGTTGCACTATTGGTACAAACAAAAATATGATTCTAGGCAAAGTAGCACCACAGTAACTTTTTGTGATATTGCTGTTTGTCTATTCAACAATAATCACAGCCGGAATCTTTCAATCCATTAACCAAACAATCCATTAATCCATCCATGAATCCATCCTTGAATTCATCCATGAATCCATCCATGAATCCATCCATTCATCCATCCATGAATCCATCCATTCATCCATCCATTCATCCATCCATGAATCCATCCATGAATCCATCCATGAATCCATCCATGAATCCATCCATGAATCCATCCATTCATCCATCCATGAATCCATCCATGAATCCATCCATGAATCCATCCATGAATCCATCCATTCATCCATCCATTCATCCATCCATTCATCCATCCATTCATCCATCCATTCATCCATCCATGAATCCATCCATTCATCCATCCATGAATCCATCCATTCATCCATCCATTCATCCATCCATTCATCCATCCATTCATCCATCCATTCATCCATCCATTCATCCATCCATTCATCCATCCATTCATCCATCCATTCATCCATCCATGAATCCATCCATGAATCCATCCATGAATCCATCCATGAATCCATCTATGAATCCATCCATGAATCCATCCATGAATCCATCCATTCATCCATCCATGAATCCATCCATTCATCCATCCATTCATCCATCCATTCATCCATCCATGAATCCATCCATGAATCCATCCATTCATCCATCCATTCATCCATCCATTCATCCATCCATTCATCCATCCATTCATCCATCCATGAATCCATCCATGAATCCATCCATGAATCCATCCATGAATCCATCCATGAATCCATCCATGAATCCATCCATTCATCCATCCATTCATCCATCCATCCATTCATCCATCCATTCATCCATCCATTCATCCATCCATTCATCCATCCATTCATCCATTCATCCATTCATCCATTCATCCATGAATCCATGAATCCATGAATCCATGAATCCATGAATCCATGAATCCATGAATCCATGAATCCATTCATCCGTCCATCCGTCCATCCGTCCATCCGTCCATCCGTCCATCCGTCCATGCGTCCATGCGTCCATGCGTCCATCCGTCCATCCGTCCATCCGTCCATCCGCCCATCCGCTCCATCCATCCATCCGCCCATCCGCCCATCCGCTCCATCCGCTTCATCCGTCCATCCGCCCATCCGTCCATCCGCCCATCCGTCCATCCGTCCATCCGCCCATCCGCTCCATCCGCCCATCCGCCTATCCGTCCATCTCGCCCATCCGCCCATGCGCCCATGCGCCCATGCGTCCATGCGCTCCATCCGTCCATCTCGCCCATGCGCCCATCCGTCCATCCGCCCATCCGCTCCATCCGCCCATCCGCTCCATCCGTCCATCCATCCATCCGTCCATCCGCTCCATCCGCCCATCCGCCCATCCGCCCATCCGCCTCCATCCGCCCATCCGCCCATCTCGCCCATCCGCCCATCCGCCCATCCGTCCATCCGCCCATCCGCCCATCCGTCCATCCGCCCATCCGCCCATCCGCCCATCCGCCCATCCGTCCATCCGCCCATCCGCCCATCCGCCCATCCGCCCATCCGCCCATCTGCCCATCCGTCCATCCGTCCATCCGTCCATCCATCTGTCCATCTGTCCATCAGTCCATCTGTCCATCAGACCATCCATCTGTCCATCAGTCCATCCATGCATCCATCCATCCATCCATCCATCCGTCCATATGTCCGTCCGTCCATATGTCCGTCCGTCAATTTATCTGTTCAACTGGGGGTAACTGTCTGGAAGGGAGCAGAGGAGGGAGAATACCCCCAGTCTTGTCAGTGGTATTTGCTGGGGGAGGCGAATATATGAGGGCAGCATTGGTTTGACAAAAGTCAGTCAAGCTAATCTGATAACATAAATGCGAGCAAACATTTTACATAATGAAATAGGGAAAAAAACCTTCTCCATGTGATCCCAAAGCTGAGAAGAAGATGAAAATGCGAAGCTGCCTGATCAATGAGTGTCTCACTGATCATGACAGCTTTGAGTTTTCATCTTCTTCTGTGATCAATGTAACAAAATTAAGACAATTCAGGCTTTTAGATGCCTGATGAAAAATCTTGGACAATATGAGATATTGTAAAAATTCTCCCTTATGATAGAATGAAATGTACATGCATAACTTGGTACTAAGCTTCACAAACTTTGTAGGACTACTGACTTCACAAAGCCATCATTGTGAGTGGTGAAACTTTGGCTTCCCCTATTGAAGCAATCAAGCAATCAAGCAATCAAGCAATTCAGCAATCCAGCATTCCAACATTCCAGTATTCCAGCAATCCAGCAATCAAGCATTCAAGCATTCAAAGAATCAAACCATCAAACGATCACACAATTAGTTCATTAATTTATCATTCAATGTGTCAAACAATGATAAGATCAAAAGATGTGTGTGTTCATGACTTAGTTGGATATTTGTGGCTGATGTGGATTATATATTCATTAGAATGTTCCTCTCCAAAAGATTACATTCATGTTTTGTTATGTGCTAGACCTTTGTTGTATACAGTCTCTATAGGTAAACTTATCACATGCTTTTTGTATGTTACAGATATTCAATGGTGTGGCACCATACTTAGATTGAACTACAATTCAGCTTTGGGTTGGTGCAGGTGGCAAAAAATTATAATCTCTACTTTTAGAGGTGTGATATTTGCATCCTTAGCTTCTTTGTTATGTTTTTAATCGTATGGGTGCAATTGCTTCACCCATTACTTTGTCATTTGGTGAATTCTTTTTTTCTAGAACAATTCAATTTGATCAAGACATTTGAAAAATGAAGTTGTTATTATTGTGGAGGGTGAGCTTTCAAATGATTTCCAGATCAGGTTTGAATTTTGAATTTTGAATGTTGTTGTATCAAACAAAGGTTGATCTAATGGAAGAATCCAAGTTCTTTGTCATTACTTGTTGTCTTTGATTGCTATGAAAACGTGATGCAATATATAATCATTCATTGTTTGTCTTTCAGAAAAGGGACATTGTTACAACAAATAAGATGAGAATAACTTGCTCAAACAGTTTATGGTTAGATATGTTAGCCACCATTTTGGAACCTAGGTTGTAATTTCCGGAGGAATTCCGACAGAAACTCCAGATTATTTGCTAATTTTGATAGTAACGTGATTACTGTGATTGCAAGATTACTTAGAAAGACTTACTTCAGTACTTTGTTCAATACTTAAGGACTGTTATGCTGTGACGTCACAAAATAAGGCTCATTTTGACAAAATTTACCTTAATTTTTCCGGAACCTACAGTAATTACTGCAGGGATTCTGATTTGTTACTGGTTACTGTGTTTTTGAGACATTAATCAAAATGCGAATTTACAACATAGTTTGGCACTGGCCCAGTGCTGGAACTGTCATCAACTTTTTGTCCCATGCAGGAACTGGGATGCTGATGTCCCTATGCTGGCACTGTGCCACTGTGGGGACCCAGTGCTGGAACTGGGCTCAAAAATGAGAAAGCAGATGGCCTAATTACCTATGTCAGAATGAGAATCCTATTTTGTACTACACCGAAGTCTATACCTCAATCAAGAATTGTCCTCAAATTGTCATCATTCCAATTTTTGACAGCCAAAGCCAGCGTGGGGATGTAGTCATCCCAGTTCCAGCATGGGACAAAAAATGGGTCCCAGTTACAGCACTGGGAAAGTACCAATTTGGCGTCCAACAAACATATTGTTATTGGAATTTGGTTCATCAATTTGATCACCTTTCTGTTTTTTACTTCTCAGTTATCTGTTAAAAGTAGTCCTTGCCATATGAAAGAGTATTGTCCTCTTTGCATCATGATCATTACTGCTCATGACAGTTCTTCAGTGTATGTCTACTCAGCATTCTTTTGTCATCATCTGCAGACTCTTCATCTCATGATTACTGTGCTCCTATATGTAATCAGAAGAGAATGTGTTCCTCCAATTGTGATTGTTCTGTGATGGAGATTGTATTCAATGTTTTACAGTGTTATGAGAAGACTGGAATGGTTTCTTACAAGAAGGGCACAGTGCAATAACTTGATGACAGAAAAGCACACTAGCAATATTAACTAGTGTATACAATGGCACTTAACACAAGGTAGTCTCTTTTGATGCAGAAACCTGGATCTTGGTTGTCCAAAACAAACTGGGGTCAGAAAACATCCAATTTGGGCAACATGAGCTCTGTGGTTCATCCAAATGTTTTCAACCAACACGAATGGTCATTTTGGGAGCCAGGTTGAAAATCTTATTGTTCTAGCAGCGTCACAGCAATGACATTGCCAAAAATCACCTGACTTCAATTATTGTGGTCACAACCACATATTCTGTGGCATCTTGTTGGCATCTTGGTTTGGATTGGATAATTGGTAAGGACAAGTTGGACAGATCTTTGGGAGCATGATATTTGCAAAATGTGAAAAATAGGAGTCTACTCTGAAACTTTAACTTTAAGACATAAAGAATCTTACTTAGGTACAAAATTTAGCATTGCACTAACTACTGTGGAAATATCAGGAATCATATTGTTGTTCAATGTTGATTCATTATGGTTGATGTATTGAAATTCCATCTTGTACTTCATGGGCATGCAGGCATCAGAACAATCAGAAATGATAAAATTAAAAGTAGGACTGCAAGAATGGGCTTTGAAAGGAAAATTCGAATAGGAATAGAACAAAATTATTTGTTAGTACAGATTAGATGATTTTTAAAGATGCAACCATTGTGAGGAGTAGTAGTTGTTGTTCTACTTTTTAATCTAGATTTTCATGTCTTGCTAACTTTGCTTTCACGGAATCATATTTTTCATGATCTTTATTATTGCCGAGAGTTCGTTATAAAACAAAAATGTAGTTGTATTATCCTACAATCACACAAAGAAAAAGTAGGCTATGGATTGTATTGCAATTAACCTTGTGGTCAATTTTACTTTCAGATGTCTGGCAAGGATTATAGACTATTGCATGAACAGGCCATGTGTAGAGCACCCTGGAGAAAAGTCACAATCCACTTGACTTGCCCTTAGATGGTCGAGATTAACAACATGAAGATTGAAGTTAATGCAATCACGTGTATTTACACAGTGTCAAACTTGGAAGAGTTGATCAGAGTTGACAACAAGACCTATCTCAACACATTCAGGATTATTTTTCCAATGCTGGGCTTCCAGTTACATTCACCCTGTTCATTTTATACACAACAATGAAAATGCAAATTCCTTTGAAGCACCTTTTAATGGCTTCTCCACAGCTTCAACACCAAAGACTATAGTTGACATCAAGAATCCATAATCCAATTCACTTTGCCAGTGTATGCACCAAACAGTTGGTAACATCTTCAGAGTATTGCTCTACATCAATCTGCCACAGATTTTGACACAGGCCAAAGCCATTGTCTAGGCCATGCATTTTACTTTGGCCACCACACTTTGAAGCTTGCCAAGGGCCCTTGCTCTCAGCTGTGACAAGTCTTTTAACATCTCCATCATACCTGACAGAAAGCAATAGCACACCATTCAAAATACTTTGTCAATGGCAATCTTTGCTGTGCCAACAGGAAGTAAGGTCAATATGACTACACTCCAGGTCAGAGAGTTCTGAAGAGAGTGCATGGACCAACTAAGTTGGATTAAGAACTACTGGACCTTATACCATCAAGCAAGCCCATGTCAATAGCATGCTCATGATCGAAGTACATCCCAATCTCACTGCTCACCAAACACATCAACGTAAGCCATGTCAATCCCTTCTGAGGCTTGAAAATTATTGTTTCCACCTTCCCAAGAGAAGACAAGGAAAACCATTCTTATGGTTTGGAGGTTTTTGAGTTTTTCTATATGGAGATTTTATAGGACACCAATGTCCTTTTTATATCATTGTATGACATTCGCTATGGCAGAGTAAGTCTCACCATGGAGGGGAAGTGTGTAATGTCCATATCCTTCCTAGTATCCATTTACAGGCACTTGACCAACAAGAAGTCTAGCCTAGTAAGGATGTGGCTGTCACTAATGTAACATTAGAGTTATGGTATGCAGAAGGAATCAAATGCCTAGGGTGTATGGACAGAATATTATCATTGATTTGTGAGTGGAGAAAGAGAATTCCATCACCACAATTAATATTCTAGATTGCTATTTATTAATCACCACCATTTCAATTAGATAGTTAACTACCTCACCTTCACCATGCTGGCAAGACCAACTAGACTTCAAGAGGTCACTGTGAAATAAGCACGTGCAACCTAATTTCTGCAGAACTGAGTTTTCCTCCAAATTTTTCTTATTTCATTTTTGGCAATGAATATAAAAATGATGATTATGTATGTTGGGAACACAAGTGGTACATATCACTCAAAAGTCAGAAAGTTCAGGTTTTTGATGCCCATGAGATCAGATTGGTCAAAGAGATATTGCTACAAAAATTGTCTTCTCAGAAATAAGGTTGTATGGGCTTAAATGATATGGATCCCCAGATTGATCAAGTCACTACACACGAAAGAATTCCAACACAAATAACTTTAGTGACCTGTCTTTTGCAATTTTTACAGAATCACAGAAATGGAAGATTGGAAACATTGCTATATTGTACACCATCCGTTGCCATACAATAAGAAAAACACAGTATTTGGAAGTCATGTGTGCAAACATTCTTAGTCGAGACAGAGAATATGTTATCAGTTGCCCTTTTGGCTACAAAAAATATTGCAGCTGCTGTAAGATTTTATGCAGTTAGCTAGACCAAAGGAAAATCATTGAAACAGAGGAAGTATTTTGTTTAGAAATACCGTGAATGGCTTATCTTAACTTGGTTAGTGGGCACAGGCACCTTGCATATTTTGCTCATGCCTAGCACTTCAAGGCACCAATTTTAGGAATAAGATACAATTTTGAAGGTCAGTAAACATCAAAACATTAGGACTACTCATGTACTTCAAACCAAAAGATTAATTATTTACATGTAAGTAAGATTATGTACATTGTTGAAGTACCTGCTATAGTCAAAGATGAAAAACCCGACTCCTGAAGAAGGAGAAGAAGAAGAAGACCAAGAGATGAAGAAGATGAAGAAGGAGTAGGAGTAGTAGGGGGCAGGATGGGTAGTTGGAGTAGTAGGATGGATAGGAGGAGAATGAGGAGTAGGAGTAGGAGGAGTGAGAGCAGGAGAAGAAGCGGAAGCATGAGCGTTAGCATGAGCATGAGCAGAAACTGGAAGAGGAGGAGGAGGAGGAGGAGCAGGAGGAGCAGGAGGAGCAGGAGGAGCAGGAGGAGCAGGAGGAGCAGGAGGAGCAGGAGGAGGAGGAGCAGGAGGAGCAGGAGGAGCAGGAGGAGCAGGAGGAGCAGGAGGAGCAGGAGGAGCAGGAGGAGCAGGAGGAGCAGGAGGAGCAGGAGGAGCAGGAGGAGCAGGAGGAGCAGGAGGAGCAGGAGGAGCAGGAGGAGCAGGAGGAGCAGGAGGAGCAGGAGGAGCAGGAGGAGCAGGAGGAGGAGCAGGAACAGGAACAGGAACAGGAACAGGAACAGGATCAGGATCAGGATCAGGATCAGGATCAGGATCAGGATCAGGAACAGGAACAGGAACAGGAACAGGAACAGGAGCAGGAGCAGGAGCAGGAGCAGGAGCAGGAGCAGGAGCAGGAGCAGGAGCAGGAGCAGGAGCAGGAGCAGGAGCAGGAGCAGGAACAGGAACAGGAACAGGAACAGGAACAGGAACAGGAACAGGAACAGGAACAGGAACAGGAACAGGAACAGGAACAGGAACAGGAACAGGAACAGGAACAGGAACAGGAACAGGAACAGGAACAGGAACAGAAACTGGGGCAGGGGCAGGGGCAGGGGCAGGGGCAGGGGCAGGGGCAGGGGCAGGGGCAGGGGCAGGGGCAGGAGCAGGAGCAGGAGCAGGAGCAGGAGCAGGAAGGAAAGTTTGGTTTTCATCTACTAAAAAACCATTGGAGGCCAGTCCTTTCAAAACTGGGATTGGTTGGTTTTTGCCCGAGATATTTCTTTCACAAATAAGATCAACATCATGCTTTTGAGAAAATATTGGGATTGTCTATTTATAGATGCCAATCTCAACAAAAGAAAAAATTAATTCTTTTGCCAAGGAACTAGTTTCTTTTAGTTCCTCTGAAAGGAACTACTTTGGAACTAGTTCCAAGACAGAACTAAGCGGAAGTAAAAGGAACAAAATATAATGTTTAGCTAAGCCACAACAGGGTGTTATCACACATCATGACTAGGGAACTAGTTCGAAACTAGCTCTATCACGAGCATCTAAGTTCAGTTTAGTTCCGCTTAAAACAAATTAGTACCTTTTCAAGGAAATAATTTCAATTCAAAAGTTTGGCATGGACACTGCAAACGAAAAACACCGGTAACCTCCCCGTACACTCGAGTGTACGGGGAGGTTACCGGAGCCCCCGGAATGGTATCTTTCAGTAACCTCCCCGTACACTTCTGTAACCCTCCGGTAAACTAGTGTACGGGAGGGTTACCGGAGTCTACCGGGAGGTTACCGGAAATTTGAGACCAAGAGGAGCTTTCAGATTTATTTCTACGTATGATAGGAATTGGTACAATTTTACAGGAAAACAGACTTCTCAGTAAGTCTTAGAATCGATATCAATCTAATTAGTGGCTATAACTGCATTACTTAGACGCTAAAAAAATGTTTACCGGTGGCATACCGGAAGTGTACAGGAGGGTAACCGGAAGTGTACGGGAGGGTAACCGGAAGGTTACGGGAAGGCTACCGGAGAGTACCGGAGGGTTACTGGAGCATACAGGAGGGCTACCGGAACGTTACAGGAGGGCTACCGGGAGGGCTACCTACTGTGGGACTACAATAATAGAGTATGTGTTATTTATCTCCACTAATATAATCAAACATACTACATTAACATATTTTAGGGGCCCACCCAACTCATCGCCCACCAAAAGGACACAGGTGCCAAAATTTCAGCCCCAAGCTGCTCCAAGATGAAAAACGATACTGTGGACAATATTATCACCAAAGTAGAAGAAAATTAATTATTGAATTGAAACTAAGCTGAAATGAAAACAATCGTAATATAGTTTGACTTCGATAACTCACCATAAAAATTTACATGCCTCTGCCGAACGTTGTTGGCAACACAGCGGTGCAAGGCGGAATGCCTAACTCAGTCTGTGGACTGAGTTTCGGCGATTTCGCCCATAGACCTGTAACTAATTAATTGAGAAAAAATTAACACGCGTTGAGTATAATAGGGTGAAAAAAGATGAGTTCATGAAAACTCACCCCCAAAATATACCGGCCGCTGCCAATCGTTCTTGGCAACATGGCTGTCCAAGGCAGAATGCCTAACTCAGTCTGTGGACCAAGTTTCGGCGATTTTGCCAGTAGACCTGTAACTATTTAATTAAAAAAAATTAGCATGTGTTGAGTACAATAGTGTGAAAAAAGATGAGTTCATGAAAACTCACCCCCAAAATATACCGGCCGCTGCCAATCGTTCTTGGCAACATGGCGGTCCAAGGCAGAATGCCTAACTCAGTCTGTGGACGGAGTTTCGGCGATTTCGCCAGTAGACCTGTAACTATTTAATTGAAAAAAAAATGGATGTGTGGTGAGTATAGTGGTGTAAAACATGAAGAGTTTTAAATATCTTAGCCCCAAAATATACTAGCCGCTGCCAATTGTTGTTGGCAGCATGGCGGTCTAAGGCGGAATGCGTTACTCAATCTGTGGACTGAGTTTCGGCGATTTTGCCAGTAGACCTGTAACTAATTAATTGAAAAAAATTAACATGTGTTGAGTACAATTGTGTGAAAAAAGATGAGTTCATGAAAACTCACCCCCAAAATATACTGGCCGCTGCCAATCGATCTTGGCAACATGGCGGTGCAAATGGGAATGCCTAACTCAGTCTGTGGACTGAGTTTCGGCGATTTCGCCAGTACACCTGTAACTAGTTAATTGGAAAAAAATGGACGTGTGGTGCGTATTATAGCGCAAAAAATGGTGAGTTCATGAAAACTCACCCCCAAAACATACCCGCCGCTGCCAATTGTTGTTGGCAACACGGCGGTGCAAATGGGAATGCCTAACTCAGTCTGTGGACTGAGTTTCGGCGATTTTGCCAGTACACCTGTAACTAATTAATTGGAAAAAAATGAACGTGTGGTGATTATTATAGTGTGAAAAATGATGAGTTCATCAAAACTCACCCCAAAATATACCGGCCGCTGCCAATTGTTGTTGGCAACACGGCGGTGCAAATGGGAATGCCTAACTCAGTCTGTGGACTGAGTTTCGCGATTTCGCCAGAACACCTGTAACTAATTAATTGGAAAAAAATGGACGTGTGGTGAGTATTATAGTGTGAAAAATGGTGAGTTAATCAAAACTCACCCCCAAAACATACCGGCCGCTGCCAATTGTTGTTGGCAACATGGCGGTGCAAATGGGAATGCCTAACTCAGTCTGTGGACTGAGTTTCGGCAATTTCGCCGGCAGGCCTGCAACTAATTAATTGAAAAAAAATTGGCCGTGTGGTGAGTATAATATTGTAGAACAAGTATACCCGCCGCTGCCAATTGTTGTTGGCAACACGGCGGTGCAAGGCGGGAGGGATAACTCAGTCTGTGGACTGAGTTTCGGCCGTTCCCATCATGGGCCGGTGAGGTATCAGTGATGTAATTGAAAAAAATACACATGTGTGATGTGAAAGCAGTGAGAGGGCGCACTGCTACAGTTGTGTCTGGGTCAAGCACCATTGCTGTAGTATGGTACCATACGTAGATATACTAAACTGTTTTATCATACGAATATGCCACACAAGAAATAGGTAATGTGATACAAAGAAATAAGTAACAAACAGGTAGACACACTGCGCCCATTTTCAGTCCCACTTATTATTCTTATGTTGTGTTCTTATTTTTTGGTGCAGTCACTTCTGGTAACACCATATTTTGAAAATATGAATAGGCCCAAAATGCACTCACCAAATGAAATCATAGATCAAGCCTAGAATTGAAACCAAAACTAGACCCAACAGGTGATCTTGCTGTTTACAACTCGTGATTCGATAAATGTGAGTCATGAAACAAACAACCACTCGGAAGATTTTTTTTGCTTCAAAGCTTAGCGTGATAAACAAAAATGCGGCTTAAGTAATGTATAAAAAAACCAGTAACCCACCCGTACACTCTTGAAATTCCGGTAACCTCCCCGTACACTCTGATGTTTTGCGAGTGTACGGGGAGGTTACCGGTGTTTTTTGTTTGCCGTGGAAACCATCATGAATTTACACAAAAATAGAGATGACTTTCTGCGAAATAAGAAATATTTAGTCCCGGCAAACCCTAGAATTAATAATATTGGGTGAAAACGGGACATTGGACATCAGTGGATGTGAACGGAGCTTTCCAGATGCTACCAGGAAGAGGAGGAGGAGGAGAAAAAGTGGCTCGGTTTTGAAAAATCTTGAGAGACCCCCCTTCCCTCTTATGCTATACAAGTTAGAATTCATTTTGAACCACGACATGTCAGATATCTTTGGCCACTCGTGTGACCTCAATATTGAACCCCTGAGACCATGCCAAGATTGCACAACCCTTTGGGCCAGGGGCTTTAGTCCAGCTCTACAGGTCCTCAGCTTCGATGTCAGATAGCTGCAATTGCACTGTCATAACAAGCCAAAACTGATGAAATTGTTCAAAGTCCACCCTGTAGATATTGGTATGTTTTCGTAACATATGTCAGATATTGGAAGCTCTAGAAGTGTCGACTCATAGAATTGTACGTGGGAACAGTAAATCTCATCGTTAAGTCCACCACATAGTTCAAAGTGAATTCTAACTTGTAGTGGAGAATGGATCACCACCTGTTCGAAGAGAAGAAGCTATAAAAAGTTGTAAAAACCCACCAAATTGTTTGGAACATACAAAGGAATCCTTGTGGGAAGAGTGCAATTGTCCTACCGTAGAACCCAGATTATATATACCACAAATGTCAAAAGATACTTTTTGATTGTACTTATAATACAAACGAAGTAAGTGTTTTTAACATAGTGAAAAATTATTAGTTTCTTGAACATGATCCTATTTACTTCGAGGTAGGCATATTATACCCCTCCCACCCTTTCGCCCTCCATGCTGGTCCATGCTGTCCACCCCTCCACCATGTGCGTGAGATGTGTGTATGAAGATTTTTCAAAATCTTAGTTGTATTGGAAACTGAGCCGCTTTTCTCCTTCTTCTTCTCCTCCTCCTTCTTCTTCAGTGAGACAGTTTTTTTCACTTTTTGCCAAAACAGGTATTTCAATTATGAATCTCATTGATTGCCTTGAAAAATTATTAAGATATATTGATTTATTCATATTATGGAAAATTCTCAGGCAAATACAGCTATATACCTATCAATGTGAATATTTTCAAGAACAACATTATATAACATCAATAGTGTCTTACAAGAATGCATGTGCAAACTTAAAGGGCATCTTAACAATGTCTGAAAAAAATTAATGGGAAACTTAACAATAATTATCTTAGTATATTTTTGTTGAAACTTAAAGTGAACGTGAGTAATCTTGTCCAAACAAACTTTAAGGGAAGATTGATTCTATCAATTAACTTAATCTAGAATTCATTTATAAAGAGATATTAACTCTCATTGGAATAAATTTATTATGATGTGAACAATATTTACATTTACGATAGCAGTAATTTATGATGCTATTGTAGGTCTTAAATTAAAAAAATTATTAAGTTAATTTATAAAGTTGTGATTTTTTGTTTGACAATAAATTTCAATTAAAAATAACTTCTAGAATTAATTTATAGAGACGTTTAATCTAGCTGGAATGAATTTATTGTGATGTGAACAATATTTATATTAACAATATGAGTAATCAAGATTTTATCAAAATCTTAGTTGTATTGGAAACTGAGCCGCTTTTTCTCCTTCTTCTCCTTCTTCTCCTTCAGTGGGACGGTTTTTTCATTTTTTGCCATAACAGGTACTCACACTGTAATATAATACAAACTTAGTGTAAATAACTTATTTTTTGGGTTGACGCACATGGGTAGTCATCATGTATTGATCTATGTTTACCTTAAAAATTGTATCCTATTTCAAAAATGGGCGCGTTTGCATGCGAGGTGCGTGAGAAGCACTTGAGGTGCATGCGCCCATTTACAACTTATAGTAGACAAGCCACTTTATGTTTAAACCTATGACTTCCTCTGTTTCCATGAATTGTATCTGTTTAGCTTGCTACAAAAAATCTTGCTGCGGCTGCTGGTTATTTATGAAGCCATTCTATCTATTAAATTAAAAGTAAATTATTGAATCAAGATTTTTTCAAAATCTTAGTTGTATTGGAAACTGAGCCGCTTTTCTCCTTCTTCTCCTTCTTCTCCTTCTTCTCCTTCTTCTCCTTCTTCTCCTTCTTCTCCTTCTTCTCCTTCTTCTCCTTCTTCTCCTTCTTCTCCTTCTTCTCCTTCTTCTCCTTCTTCTCCTTCTTCTCCTTCTTCTCCTTCTTCTCCTTCTTCTCCTTCTTCTCCTTCTTCTCCTTCTTCTCCTTCTTCTCCTTCTTCTCCTTCTTCTCCTTCTTCTCCTTCTTCTCCTCCTTCTCCTTCTCCTTCTCCTTCTTCTTCTTCTTCTTCTTCTTCTTCTTCTCCTCCTCCTCCTTCTCCTTCTTCAGCGAGACAGTTTTTCACTTTTTGCCATAACAGGTAGTTGCACTGTAAGCTAAAATGAACTTACCTGTGAAAAATATTTGTTTTGGGTTGAAGTACATAGTCATCATATTATGTTGATTTATGTTTACCTAAAAATGATATCTTATTTCAAAAATGGGCTAGGTTACCCTAACCCTAACCCTAACCTAACATTTACAACTGCAAGACAGGCAACTTTGCCACGTGGAAGATTTTGGCGAGCCAAACTGACGACAAGTGACGACTTGGCATTTTTTCTCATCTGACGACTTTCAAGACCATCTGACGACCCTGACGACTCCGTGTGATGACATTTTGACGACCTGGCGACTTTTGGTGAAGACTTTTTGACGACCCTGACGACTTTGTGCGATGACCTTTTGATGACCCATGTTACGACTCATCGATTACCTCTTGACGACCTTTCTGACGACTCTGACGACCCTTCTGACGACTTCACGACCTTCTACCAAGAAGTACAGTTAGAGCAAGTCCCGAACAGAACGACTCCATGACGACCATGACGACTACCGACCCAAACTGATGACCCAAGAGATCTACTGTAACGACCTGTGCGACTCCACCTGACGACCACTGACGACCCAAGTGACGACCGAAAAATGACCCTGACGACCCCTGACGACTTTTGTGACGACCTCTGACGACCCAACGGATGACCTGTTGACGACCTCAAAAATCTATTGACGACAACGGACGACTCCATCTGGCGATACTTATCTCCAAAGTAAAAATTGCCTGTCTTGCTGTGCGTAGAGAAGCCAGTTCACATTTAAACCTCTGAATTCCTCTGTTTCTACGAGTTGGATTCTGTTTAGTTAGCTACAAAAAATCTTGCTTTGGCTGCTGGTAATACCATAGTGACTTCCGACTCTTCCGACAGCATCGGAGGTTTCTCGAAAACAATCGGGAGTCACGGGGAGCACTACATAATATATGACGGCTAAAAACAAAAGGAGCACTCCTGCTCTGTCTTTCGTTCGTGTGACGGACGAAAATGACGTCACATCTGATGTCAACACATTTTTACAACCTTACATCAATCGAAAGATCGCTGTCCTAGCTTTCGAACGGTGTTCTTATTTTGTTCTTTTGAACACTGTTTCACGAGTTATTGTCTGTTGAATAAAGCATATCGGAACAGTCCGATCAATTCATTCTTGTAGAAAATTGGTATGTTTCTATAGTAGAGGCCACCTGAATCGTTTCGGCCGCTGACTTCAATTTAGGCAGACCATATCAGGCGGCACTAGATAAGTTGTTAGTAAATGCGAATTATTTTTTATCTCAATGAATATCACGAATTTCAATATGCTTCCTTAATGATTTTTACTTCACACTGCCCTATCTATCGATTTATGAAATAAAAAAGATATATTTTTAATCATCCCTATATTGTGCGATGCGAGCTCTGGCTGACAACATCATGGATCGGTGGCTATGTAGTATGACCATCTAGTATTGCATATGGGACTAACTTTCCTAGTATTTTGTCAGTAAATTATTTTTTAGTCCCATGAAAAAATTTCCACTAGCTTTCTACTAGATGCCTAAATTTTCAGGTTAGTTAATTTGATCTTGTAAATTTTGAAAACTTTGACTGTCCATATCTCAGTCAATATTGGACCCCAGAACAAGTGTAAGGTCTCTCAGAGACCAGAATGAATGCGACCTGTTCAAAAATGCAATAAAAACGGTCACACAAGATAAAGTGTGACTTGTCAGAATTATTTTCCCCATCTCTGCCTAACAGCTCAGGTTGCCTCTACTATAATAGAGCTACTTCGTTCGCTCCAAAATTCTTTTTTTAATTTACTCGAAATCAGTTTTTTCGAATCCACTGTGTGTCCGGCTGGGTATCATGATACCCCTAGAGGATACACAGTGCTCCTATTGTTTCTAGCCGTCATATATGGGCGTGTTACTGATGACAAGGAGAAACTAATCATGAGGGTTTAGTTCAATTAGAGGGGGGAGTTAATATTGGAAAAACTCAACTCTCAATAGAATTTGCCCCGTGGGACTTATAATCCGGTGGTATCGCACTTATAATCCATGTTTTACGGAAGAATTATCCTGCAATTACTTCACCTCAAACATTATTTTTTTGCCACCGACCCTACAGCCAACAGGACCCAACTGACCCAACCATCCTCAACCATCAGAGGGACATTCACCTGACATTCACAGAGCATTCACAGCTAATAATACAAATCTAGCAACAAGCATGTCGCCCCAAATAATTACCCTCCGAGCAATTGGCTTGTCACCCTCTCCAACCTTTGCGGGAATTCGACGGAGCTTTTCATCTTATGCGATTCGCCGCGGTGCTGTCAAAGGCGAACGAGGCACGAGGTACGTCCACTAGGATACATCATTATACTTCGCACGCAGCATAGTCGGGAGACATTCTACGAATGCATCGCTCTTTCTCGGTGACATTCGATTGCAGTGAGCGATTCGCCAACACCGAGTTTCGATTTCTTTTCTTTGAGGTTTGTTTGTTGTTCCAATGGAATTTTTGGAAGCATCTATGAGGTGTTTTCCACCATCAATTAACGTAGATTGGGGTGGCCCAACGTGTTCGGAGTCGTCGCCAACTCAACGATGCAATGCAGTCGATTCCTAAGAGCCCTGCTTCGACAAAAAGTTCACTGCATCCTTATTTTAATTCGTGATTTTGGAAGTTGCATTAAGATTACCCCTATCTTTCCGGCCACTGTGTCTGGTCTGTTTTGTCTCTTCGAGTGCAGTAGTTAGAATGCTTCTACGATTGATGGTTTACGGTACTTTTCTGTTGCCCTGGCTGGCTGCTGGCTCGTGATTTATCTTGTCGTGTAGTTGACAATCACATCGTGATTCGACCAAAATAATTGCCTGTGTCAAATCCGGGGATATTGTTTCACGTTAGAGTGCCCAGCGTTTGAAACTAAATACCGTCATTTTCTATCCCATCACAGCTTACCTTGGATCGCGTCTGCTCTCTGCTCCGTGGCACTCACAAAATCCACAACCGCCACAGCATTCTGCGACGACAATGACGATCGAGACTTTATCGCCAAAATCAAAGCCAAACTTGAGGCATCAACACTATCGGACTTTACAAAAACGGATTCCATGGAAGCACTCCTATCTAAACTTGGCAACTCCGCCCAGACAGTCTTTGACTCGGGAATCCCCACAAACTTTTCGTATGGTTTCTTCGCGGGGTACGTTTCTGGATTGGCATTGAAGAAGATAGGACGTGCTGCCTCTGTCACACTCGGTGTGGGATTTTTGACTTTGCAGGCCTTGGCGTACAATGGATACGTGGACGTGAATCATGAAAAGATTTCCAAGGAGGTGGAGAAGATTTTGGATAGGAATCAGGATGGGAAGGTGGATGCGGAGGATTTGAAGGGTGTCATTGAAGAGATTAGAAAGGTGGCTGAGCATGGGTTGGGGGGTGGAGAGGGAGGGTTGGCGGTAAGTGGGGGCGGATTCGGGTTGGGCTTTTATGGGGGGTTAAGGTCTGGTTAGCTGTTGCCGGCGTACCTTGTTTGAGCTTGGTCCATTTCTCGTTTGAAATCTTGTGTAATAGGAGAACATGCCATGTAAAGAGTCTATTATGTACAATAGTTGTTTGTTGACGCTGTGAAAATTATGCTGTCAGAGGAATAATTCTACCAAGTAGGAATCTTAAATTTATTGAAAATGTGGTGACGTTTTCACTGCTCATGATATTTCATATTCATATCAGCCTATGGTCTTTCGCGACTTCTTTTTCGACTTAGCCTTCTTTCCCTTACCGCCGCCAGATGCACCCTTTTCGCTTTTCATGATGCTTTCCAAAATAGATGCGGAATCTTCCGCTTTTCTCTTGCTTGGGGTATTCACTGCTTCGGTGCGTCGTATCTGCACCGTTGAGCTATCCACATCTTTGTTCTTTAATGCGTTGGCCCATTCCTCATCTGTGCCTCTGAGGGCATACTTCATTATTTCTGATCGAATTTTACGAAGGAAAAGTTAGGTGTGAGATCTTCAATCAAAACGAAGGCGGAAATTGCATATCTAGCGGAGTAATTTGAGCTCACCAGGATCCATTATTTCGGGAACAAGTTTCGTCCCGGTAATTCCACTATTCAACCCGTTCTTCCTGCTGCTTTCGTCGTTGCTCTTTTTCAACGCTTCCATTGCCACCACAGCACCCTCCTGGGCATCTTCGTCCAAAGTTTGGCCCACAACATCCCTCATGCTTTGTACCTTTATTTCTGCCTTTTTCAAAGCATCGGTGCCCAACATCTTCTTACTCTCTTCTTCTACCAAAATTTGATTGAATGCCAAGGACATTTTCTTCACTGCCTTGTTGAACATTGCAAGCACCTGGTTGGTTGGCAGATTCAACTCAGATGTTAAATGGTCAATGCTTTTGTGTTGCAGTCCTAAGCCACACAGCAAAGCTGCCTGCACGCTCGACAGACGAAAGTTGTGCCCCATGCGTCCTGTGAAATACAATTGAGAAAGAGACGACACGAGGTCTCCTATCAGATGATGGTCACAAAGGTTTCGACTGTACAGCTCTAGACGTTGCAGATCATGAGGCGTCAAATGGTAGTGTAGCTCAGATGAAGTCAACTTTGTTGATTGAGTCCCAGATCGTTTCTTGATTTCCTGAAGCGCTGTTCTGTCCACTTTCTGCCTGTCGCTGTCACCTCCTTCTTCTTCAACGCCATCGCATTTTGACCAAGCACCAAAACTACTAGTGACATCACCCAACAAACTAACAGCCAAGCTGACATCCATCTCTCGGAAGGCGCCACCAAGCAACTTCCCGATTCTTCTTCGAGCATCAACTCCAAATGCCGGAAGCCAGGCGTCATCCCATCCACTCCTCTTTGGAAGTGCTCGAATCATAATAGCAGAGTGTTCACCGGTTAATTCATTGGATGTCTGACGTAGATACAATAGAGTCATTCCTACTTTACGCTGCCAAAAGTTGTGAAGTGCAGGTGTGAGCCCAAATGATGTACCAATCCAATCCAATCGAGGGGTAGGAATTGCCGAGAGGGGTAGGAGAAGTGGTGGCTGAACATCAAATGATGCAGTAATGAGTATGATTGCGAGGAAAGAAAACAATGCAAATGACAGGGTGTCTCGACTCACTAGCTTTTTGCGTGGTTTGAGAGCTTCTTTGTGAATGAGAGCACTTTTCGTGGCGGGTTCGTTCTCCTCGTCACTTTCAGAAGGTGTTTCGTCGCTACTACTATCTCCCTCATTTTCACTGCCGCTTGCATCGTCATCGCCACCCGATAAATCAACCATTTCCCCATTGTAGTATCTGTACAAAAGCTCCATGGCCCGACTGCCATATCCGAGACCCTGCACCTCCGGATGAACCGCCACCCTCACTACTCTAGCACCACTCAATTGGGCAAAATTACCATCTCCGAATTGCTGGCTCATAGTCCACGGTATGAGATCGCCTGCAGAACGATGGCCTCTTGCGACTGGCAACGTAACGATTTGGGTGATGAGAGAAGACAGAGAACGATTTGTGTAAGACTTGTGTAAGAAAACATGACACGTTAGAACAAGAGAGTGTGGGCGTACGCTGGGCTTGTATGGTCTTGCGTGAAATTTTTCCTTCGAGTGAAGTTTGAACGATAGCAAGAATGTCGGGTAGCGCATCTTCTCTGCCGTCTGACTCTGCCGTAGGACCTAGCAGGACAAATACGTTGTGAGCCGGTGCGTCACTCAGCATTTGTAGATCGTTCGGGGTGTTTTTGTAGTGAGCACTCGTATATAATCCCCACAGCTTTTGGAGGAAGGATTCTGACAAGCGATGATATGAAAAGAGAGCATCACGGTTCACGTGGTAAAGTTCACACTCCGCGGGGGCAGGAGCTCCTCCTTTCAGCGACAGCGAATCCTTGCCATTGCTATTTGTGCCTAGAGTATTGTTGTAATCAAAAGAATCGCAGTCTAAACACAGGAGGTTGTTAAGCCATTGTTCCACTGGATCCCCCAGACTGTATCGGATAGGATGAGATAGTTCTAACTCCTTCAATGGTCCGTTTGTATTTGATGATACACCCTTGGCAGCCTCACTTTCCGCGGCCCATCGTTTTTCATGCACCTTCGCCTCTCCCTTGTTGCTGCTTGCACCCACAATATCGGCACTAGCAAATTTAGCCGCATCGGTAGCATCGCGACCTTTTACGCTAGAGTCCCGAAGTTCTTTGATTAATTTCAGACTCAAAGCTCGACCCGTGCCTTCATACCCATTGATAGTGGAACTCAAAAACGTGAGTCTGCGATCTTCTACATCACCACTGATAGCAGAACTACCCTTTCCTCTACCACCACCATGACTAGTTGCATTCATTCGCATCAATTTCCTCACAACAGGCAAAGGGATTGCCGCCGCCTCATCAACGGCAACCAGTTCCGCCCCGACAAACTTATCCACGTCCATGGGTCTTACATACCTGACCGATTGCCTCTGAGTCCCTCTCCCGTGAATGTCAACGGAAACTACACATTTGATGTTGTCCCTCCCCGCCTTCTCTCCTTTATTGTTGCCGTCGCCAGTATCCATTCCATAGTTGTACCCAATCGTGTAATCATAATGCTCCTGGTACTTGAGCGCCTTGAGACCCTCAATCAAGAAAGTGAATACAGCGACCAAATTCTCCGGTTCTTTCACGAGTGGATGGGATGAATGATTAGACACTTTATGTGACATGGTGCATCAATTCGAAATGGCAAAGCGAGCTTACCAGGGGCCGTTACCACGATGGAATTGAAACCAAAGGAAACAGCACCGGCGAGACACAGGCCAAGAGCAGCGGATTTTCCTCTTCCTCGTGGAGCGGTGAGAGAAACGGTAGTAGACTTCCCGCTCGCCAAAGCATTCGCGAGTGGAGTGGGTGAGGATGCTTTGGACCCATTGGATTTCTTATCTCGATCGGCGCATGCCTCTAGGAAAGTGAGTACGGCTCTCGCTTGATCCAGCGTCTTTGTGAGTTCGACCAATTTCCCCACGTGTGGTGTATCCGCCAAAGTTTGTTTCAATTTCACCAATTGCAAATCGTCGTCCGTTTTGAATGACACAACCTGTCCACCAACGTCATTGTGTTTCTTGCTCGAAGTGGAAGAAGAAGTCCCCAACTTTGTCAATCGCGCCAGCGTTTTTTTGGACAAGGGTAGGATATTCAACTCATCGTCGCAGACCAAGCAATTGGCGCAGCTCCCCAGGCTGAGAATGAAACGTTCGTTGAATCGTGGGACAATGTCTCCGCTGCTTTCTGTGCGATATCTCGAATGAACATCCTGTTTGGGATGACGAAAGAAATGGAATGATGGAGTGAGTAGGCATTCACGAATATGATTCATGAACAATAAGGATGAAATGTGTTGGATCTTGAATGCATTCTCACCATTGTCATGGCGTAAAGCTGCTTGAGACTCTTGACAGTCCTGAGCAGAAACACGACGAGCCCTCCGCCCTGCACCGTCTCTATGGTCCTGGCCATGATGTTGGGAGTGAGCGCCTCGAAGTCCTGCAGCACCAGCAGCGAATGCGTGGTGCCCAAGACGCGATGCGAGTCCTTGTAGTAGCACCAGGTGATGTCGGTGTTGCCGAGGAACAGTTCGAAATTGTCCTGCTCCGGTTCGCCCGCTGCGCTGGCGGCCCCGCCGTTCTTGAGCAGCCCCCGGCGCTTGTCCCTCTTGATCTTCTCCATGCGCTTCTTGCGGTGCGTGCTGAAGCCCAGCTCCTTCTTGTAGCACCACAGCACCGAGCTGCTGTTGGCCACGCGCTCCGACTTGGACATGTCGGCGGTGCGGTGCAGGATCTGGTACAGGTTGGGGATTTGGTCCTTGCCGTGGTCGCCCACCAGCAGCAGCAGGCCGCGCGTGTTGCTCTGGATGCAGTGCGTAAGCAGGGTGCGGATGCGCTCGTCTAGCTTCTTGCGGACCATGATTCGAGGAGCTTGGCTGCTGGGCGTGGAGGAGGGCTTCGATCGCTGACTTGCTATTATATTATTATTATTTATTATGTGTCACGGTGCACGAGATGGACGAGATGGACAATCCTGGCTTGTGTTGTGATGGGCAAACAAGATGAGTTGATAGAAAGTGGTGGCCGAGATGACCTTCCTACAACATGATACTTTTTTTTCTTTTTGTAATTTTATAAAAATATTAACTTTTTTTTTCTCGGTACGATAACAATTCGTGACGATAAAGGACATGATCCTGACACCACGGGGTGATGGCACGGGGTGCTACGAGTTTCACGATATAAATGATACAAAATGCTAGAGTTCAAAAAGAAGGTTTGCCTACACCGTAATACCATTCGACGATCAGAGCGCTGACCCATAACCTATCATTCTCGCCTTATTTCCCGCCATATTTCCGAACGAGGCTTGGTTGTGGATTTTTCAATTTTCTTGCTTTACTGACAAAAGTGTGGTGTGGGAGGGAGAGAGCCGAGATAACAATAACAACAGCAACAACAAGTATCACCCCAAAAGCAATCACTGCTTCACAAGACCCACCCAATGGAAACTTTTCCAAACACTGAACCACAGAACATGTTCCAATCACAGTTACCATCACTAAATAAGCCACTTCTGAAACTGAAATCATCATGTGGTCACTTTGGCAGTAGACAAAAATATAAGTATGTTTGTTTACAATTTTACATAGTGTATTTGAGTTCCCAGCCATATGTAACACCCTCACACAACCAAGTATCAATTAGACTTTGTGTAAGTAGCCTTGTTTTATGTCAATTTATTAAGACCTCATACCTTCCTGAAAACAAACTACATAGACTAATGTTGATGTTAAGTTAGGTTTATATGAACAGGTTTGCCTTTGGTTCGACCTTTATCTTCCCTTCATTTCACTTTGATCTGTAGACCCACTAGTTGTTACTGAAAGATGTGAGAATTAACAAACTACAAACTGTTCTTCATCACCATACAAACACACGTCACTGGGAAAACCATATGGTGGGTTGCACAGGGAAGTAGAAGGATGTGATTGTAAGTACAATATTCACTGAATATATGAGGTGCATGGTATTAACAATTAACAACTATCATAGAATAATATATAACGATGTTTGTGGTGTTGTCCAAGCACAAACAAATAGCCCCAGCAATTCTGTGAGTCTTCTCTGTCCACTGAATTGGTTCCATTAGTTTCTCCCTGACAAGCCCCATCATCAAGGTCTCTCTTGGCCATCAGTTTCTTTCTTCCAGTGCATCATAATCAGCAAGCTCTGGCAGTTTGCCCTCTAGATCTTTGTCTCTCCATCCATGGACCCAGCAAGTCTCAGTTTAGGTGGGATTGTTGGTGTCTTTTTTCTGTCGGTTTATTTCTCTCAGTATATCACCATTATCACGACCCTGCCATTTGCCTTTTCAGTCTTCCTAGTTCATTATTATTGACCGGTTGCTTATGGGAGGTTTTTTACATTATGTAACCTGCAATTTGATTCTTTGCTCAAGATATTGTGGACAAAAACTTGTTTAAGTGTAATAGTGGCTTATGAGGAGGCTTCCCGAGGTTACCAGCACCCTGTCCTAAATCATTATCACTTCATGTATGATTGCCTCTGGGGCCTATTTTAGAAGATAGTGCTAGGGTTAGTTTTTAGATTTTGTGGGTGATGGCTTATTTGCCGTATTGTTGATGACATAGTATGTACGGTATGGTTCTGTTAAGCTTCATTGCTGTGATAAGTAAATGAAAAGTAGGTATTTCTTTGCAGTTAGAATGGTGGAGCATAAAACACTTGAAGCTTTTGAAGACTGAGACTTAGTGATGATGCCAATGTCATAGGTCGTGTTATCGGGATGATTTCTAGGAGGACAACATTGGAGTAAAGGAAGTTTCACTCACCAATGTAATGTTGGATGATGATTTAAGAGAAGATGTGGAGTAATTATATAGAGACAATTCATTGGGGTACCCTTACTATACTACCAAACTAATACCACTTATTTTGTGTAGGAAAATGGAGAGTATAAAGGGCATCATAATCTTGCCTGAAGTCCGAAATTTGATTTTGTGTGGTACCAACCAAACATTTTTGTACCTTGCATACGTGTGTGTTACACAACGTTATTTTCCCTCACTACTCTATGGTATGGGTTTGAATTGACTTGAACTACTTGGTGGATTTTGAACCATGAATGATGGGAGTTACTATTCCCACATATGATTCTATGTGTCGACACTTCTAGAGCTTCCGATATCTGACATATGTTAATCCATAGAAAACATACCAATTTCTATGGGATGGACTTTGAACCATTTCATCATTTTTGGCTTGCTACCGCAGTCCAATTGCAGCTGTTTTCTGTCAAAGCTGAGGACAAGTAGAGCTGGACTTAAGCCCTTGAGATGGTTCCAAAGGGTTGTGCAATCTTGGCCGGGTCTCAGGGGTTTGATATTGATGTCACACCAGTGGCCAAAGATATCTGACATGGCGTGGTTCAAAGTCAATTCTAACCTGTACTGGTAGCTTACCGGAAGGCACCGGAGATAGACAGGCTCTGATAGGAGACTGTGACAGGAAGTTTACCAGAGATCTCCGCATAGCTCTAAAGGTGATAACAGGGAGATCTACCATCCCGTCCTGACACACCCTCCATGCGGCTTTCTACCAAGATGGCGTATGCATATATGTCTGAGAACGCGAAAGTCCATCTGGATGTGTGTAGTACTATGTACTTTATCGTAAGTATAGTCACAAAAAAAGTGTAAGGAAAGTACCAGGGAAAGTCACAGCTTTGTATGTAATAAGTTATACGATGTAAGTACTAGTCGCAAAACCCATGAGTAATTTACCGACGGTTGATTTGTGTAGGTACAACAGATGACTATCTGTAAGCACCAATCCTTATCTTGTGTTGTTACTCATGAAATTTATAAGACAGAAACTATAGATTATATATGTCACTACTGTTGCTCATCAGTGGTAAAGACTTTTAGAAATATGGTGTTGATTCTTGAAGTTTTCTTATGTTGTTATTGATGCCGTATTAATTATTACAATGAACACTACAGACTGAAGTTGCATGTCATAGATCAATCAACAAAAGTCTAAAAACAACCAAATGATATCTTGCACTCGGCATCCTTGTTCCTTTTCATTGTCGGGTCGTAGCAATGGGAGGGGAGGTGCCAAATTCAGCATGGGGGCTGAGATATCCGCTGTGGAGAGGATATAGCAGAAAGATTTTTATTGAAAAAATCCCTGGTGAAGAAGAAGCGTAAAACATCAACCTCCATTTCTTTCCTACCTTTCGCTTGGCACCCCTGTTACTTTTTGTTGTTGGCTTTGCAGAAATGGGAGTGGTCGTGTCAAATTCAGCCTGAGGGCTGAGATATCCACAGTGGCGCAAACAGTGCAAACAATTGTCAGTTGTGAAGATGAATGGTAAAGTCGAACTCCTTTTTTCTTACCTTGTACTCTGCTCTCCCGCTCCTTTCTGTTGTTGGCATTGCGGCGATGGGTGTCGAGGTGCCATATTCAGCCTGGGGGCTGAGATATCCACTATGGCGTGGACAGTGCAAAACAATTTAATTGAAACAAATTATTAGCAAAGAAGTACAGTAAAAAAGTTGAACTCCTTTTTTCTTACCTTCCACTCGGTGCTCCTGATCCTTGCTGTTATTGGATTTGCGGCGATGGGAGCGGCCGGGCCAAATTCAGCCTAGGGGCTGAAATATCCACTATGGCGCGGCGCGGACAGTCATAACAATTTAATTGAAAAAATTAGTAGCGAATAAGCACGGAAAAAATAGAAACGCCATGTTTTCTTACCTTGCGCTCGGCGCTCCCATTCCTTGCTGTTGTTGTCTTTTTGGCAATGGGAGCGGTGGTGCCAAATTCAGCCTGGTGGCTGAGATATCCACTATGGCGCGGACAGTGCAAAACAATTTAATTGAAAAAATTAGTTGAGAAGAATCACAAAAAGTCAATACTCCATTTTTTTCTCACCTTGCGCTTGGCACCCCTCGTTCTTGTTGTTGTTAAAGCAAAATCGACCAGAGCGGCAGGGTCAAATTCATTGTGGGAACTGAGATATACACTGTGGCGCGGACAGTGCAGAACAATTTAATTGAAAAATTAGTCACGACAAAGAAGCATGGCAAAAAAACGAACTCTAGATTTTCTTGCCTTGCAATCGGCGTCCCTCATCCTTGTTCCTCTTAGCTTAACAGCAATGGTAGTGGCGGGGCCAGATTCATCGTGGGGGCTGAGATCGGAGGGTTTGATTCGGGCGGTAGAAAGAGTCCATCGTGGATATGATAAGAGATATTTTTTTTGGGAGGGGCAGCAAGAAACGCACTTGTGATGGATGTTGTATGGTACTTACATTATCCCGTCGGGAAATTAATTTTCCGACAAGCCGTGACTAGGCATTTTTTGAATAGCATGATAATAAAACCTTAAGTCAGGACCTTTCATTTCCCAATTACAGCCACACATACATGTTACATAAGTAATTGAGCACCCACCTAGCACCCACACAAATAATAATTGGAGTATATTTATGGGAAATACATGTAACCTTAGTTAAGGGTTGATTAAATTGCTACTAACAGACTTAAGACTAATTAAACTCACAAGGTGTTAAAAAATCTGGGATTATTACTTTTGACTTACGCAACTATTCACATACACCGACTTTTCTGACATACAACATGTAAGTATACTCACGATACATGTATGCTTTATTATGTCAGACTTGACTACACTTATAAAATAAGTGCGTATTACTGACCTTAAATATCTATCTTACTTCTAAACTCTGACTTACGGGCTCTCAGACATATCTGTAGATAGGCAGGTTTGGACACCCACCTTTACACACCATAGTAAATTGCTAGTAAATACATAAAATTATAGAGGCAATTTTGAGATGAAAGCTGGGAAAGATGCATTCCGGTCAGGGCGATATGTCGGGGTACACCCTTGCATGGGTGCAAGATGTTCAACTGAGCAGCCCCTTCTCACCGTGGCATTGTATGTAAATTGCATGTTATTTCAGCGAATACAACAAATCACATGATGTTTTCACCGTCACCACACCATGGTGGAGGCAAACAGAGCTGCCGCGGCCCCACCTTTTCACCCAATTGCCAATTGGATAATATCGTGCTTGACGGTGCATCTCCTGGGACAGCATCTTGTCTTTTTTGCAATTGGGCGAGTGCGTCAAAACCACTACTTGACATTGGAGACTTGAGGCAGTTGCCTCATTTGCATTAAGTAGTGGTGTTGGCCACCAATGTTATTGAGAAAGAACCAATGTCCTGGACATGTCCTGGATGTGTCCTTGGACAAGTCCTATGCCTTTAATTTCTCCAGGACGTGGGTTTTTTATTGACACGAGGACATACGTCGGTGTTGAGTCCCGTGTCCGACCCGTGTCCTCAGAAGTTTTGACTCACTTACATTAAATAACAGTATCTAGGCACATGCCAAGGTATCTTAAGTATTTTTGTACTGCAAGCCTTATGGATTGCACTTAAATGAATGTAATATGCATGCAACAGCCACCACTGTTGGTATAGTTCACCTGAAAGTACCAGAAAAGGACCCTTAAATGAAGTAAACACTCCATGTCCTCTCATGTCCTGTTGTGTCCTCTGTGTCTAAGATTGAATGTCCTGTGTCCTTGTTTGAAAACACTAAAAACATGAGATGTCCAGGAGATGTCCTGGACGTGTCCAGGACATGTCCTGGATGGTGTCTTTTTCAACAATTTTTGGACTCGGACGCAGCAGACATGTGAAACTAAGGAAAGAAGCAACCTTTGCGTTGAGGAGAACCATTTGTGTTGGGGACGATGATGGCAAGTTGAGGTAGGTTGTTGCTTTCTGTTCCGTGCGGTGAGAATCAGGACTCTGTAGAGATGGTGTGAAAAAATCATTCCCAGCTTTTGTCTGAGATTTTGACCCAAATCCGGGAGGGTCTACATGACATGTAGACCGTCACTATCTACCTATAGCTACCTATTAGGTAGATACCTATTAGGTAGATAGTGAAGGTCTACATCCTGTCATGAGATGTCATAGGATGTCATGGAGAGCCGGCGGCCTGACAAAATGCGGACGGACGAGGACCTGGAAGAAACACGGATATCATGTTAATCACGTGGTATCATAGAAAACACACTCACACACATACAAACTTGTTTCGCAAAATTAGTCATTCATAGAGAGGAGAGGTCGAATAAAATTGATCCATCATTGATCCACATGGATAATACCTTTAGTGATGTTAATTGAATTAATGAGAACATTATTGCAAAATATAAAGAAATCATAATTGATTGGTTTATACTATTACAGGTATTTTTCAATGTATAGTGGCTACCATAATGAAAACAATTACCTATATGTTTCAGTATCAGAAGTCCGCTGGCGGTCCACCGGCGGTCCACTGAGTGAGGTCCACTAACAACTGTCAGTATGGTACATGGTGTAATACTATCGTACCACCACTAGAGAGCTCCCGAAGTCGAAAGTCCAATGTCGAAAGCTGTCAAAAGATTCAGTCCGCTTGCGGTCCACTGGCGGTCCACTGGCGGTCCACTGGCGGTCCACTGGCGGTCCACTGGCGGTCCACTGGCGGTCCAGTGGCAGTCCACTGGCGGTCCACTGGCGGTCCACTTGAAGTAATTCCAGAAAGGTAATATAATTGATAATAGGGAGTTGAGTTTCGCGAAATAGATACCTTTTTGACTTGAAATCCAGATATGAAACAGTTTAAACCATTATAATATTTTTGATTTGTAAAATGCGGAAGTCAATTATAGGTATTACCTTAATTCATATTGATTAATCATCTTCCAAGAATAAAATCGTCAAGTCAGTGTGACCGTTGGAGTAGAAAAATTTACATGTGAGACGGACTCTTTTATGTGTGCTTTACCTCTCTCTAAAAAAATCGTGTTTCTTCCTGATAGGGACGTGATGTGATGCTTCCGAGTTCACAACTGTACAAATTATTCGTCAGGACACCATTCCACTAATCAACCGTCACAAATCATGAAACGCCCGTCAATAATAATAATAACTTTTTCCGTGGTGATCTTATCTCGCGAGACAGCTGGATTCGAAGTTGGCCATTGCCAACGGAAAGTGGCCGCTGTGAATGTGGACCGGTCCTTCGTATCCCGTCAGTTGCATGTAGATCCTACAATACATTCATTTGGCACTAGATTGTCGAAGCAAGGCCATCGGGGGCTCCTCGCCTCCCGAAGCGACGAAGCTTCCTCGAAATCTTCCCTGCGCGCAGTCGACCTCCCATCCCTCAAACGCCTCGTGCAGGACGCCTCCTCCCTCCACGATCAGAACCTTTCGTGCACGCCGCCAATCGATCAAATTGCATCGCGGCTCGCCGATCTAGAGACGGAATCGATATCCGATCCTACCTTTTGGGATGCGTCCAACAGCGCGCGCAGCGAAGTGGTCACACGAGACATTGCTCGCTACACGAAGTTGAAGGACCAGTTGGAACGATGGCAGAAGTTGAGAAACGATGCTGAGGGGGCCTTGGAGTTGCTTCAGGATTTATATCAAGATGGCGAAGATCCGAATGGGGAAATGATCGAATTGACGTGGGAGGAATGTCGATGTTCTGCCCAAGCTCTATTGGAGTCCTCTCAAAAGTACGAGCTGCAAACCTTGTTGTCGGGGCCCTACGATGCTTCTCCCTGCACTCTATTACTCACGGCTGGAGCGGGAGGGACCGAAAGTTGCGATTGGGTCGACATGTTGTATAGAATGTACACGCGACATGCACAGCACGTGGGATATCGCGTTACCACTTTGGATTCCACTCCGGGAGATGTGGTGGGATACAAAAGCGTCGAATTGTCCATCGAAGGCGACCACGATGCCATGAATCCCTATGGCTGGTTCAAGGGAGAGAAGGGGGCGCATCGATTAGTTCGTCTTTCACCATTCAATGCCAACAATAAACGACAAACTACCTTTGCTGGTGTGGATGTAGTCCCGATATTGGAAGACGAAGAGGTGAAAGACATTGAAATTCCTGAGAAGGAGTTGGAGATCACCACAATGCGTAGTGGGGGCAAGGGCGGTCAAAATGTGAACAAGGTCGAAACGGGAGTGAGGATCAAGCATTTACCCTCCGGCATTGCCGTCAAATGTACCGAAGAGCGGAGTCAATCCCAAAACAAACAAATTGCACTATCCAGGCTCAAAGGTCAATTGTTGGCAATTGCCCAGGAACAACGACTGCAAGACATCAATGCTATCCGGGGAGACATTGTCGAGGCCAGCTGGGGCGCGCAAATTCGGAATTACGTCATGCAGCCATATAAGTTGGTCAAGGATGGGAGGAGTGGCTGGGAAACGAGCGATGTCGAGGGTTTTTTGGATGGAGGCGAGGTCTTGGAGGAGTGTGTAGGGAGTTTATTACGGTGGAGGAGGGGCATGGAGGAGAAAGAGAGGGAAGAAAGGGATTTGGAATGCCCATAGCGACATTGTTAATGCAAGGCTACATCATTGAATGTTACCCGTTCGATGAGCGAACATACTGGCATACTTAAGTATTAGTTTTAGAGAAAAATTCCGCTAAAGCGGATTTTGTTCTTCTTATGTTTGTAGTCATACTTGTGTGTTCTTTAAGATCGAAAGACCCGAAGCAAAATATAGAACTGAGCTGCGTGTCTTCTGTTGGTTGATGCGTGTCACTACTACTAATTGCACTTCTATCTCCAGTCCCGAAACTGAAAGGATGATCATCTTCAACACTTATTTTTAACCGCCACTTATAGGAGGAATCAATGCCACAGTATCTCCATCTTTCAACTCCCAATTTTCCCCATAGGGTACATATTCTTCATTGACTGCAAGTGTAATTGATTCTTCATCTTGGACTAACGCAGCTAATTTGGGATAGTTGGATGCCAGTTTGGTCCTTTATTGAGATTGATGAGTTGTCAAGGTCATGAGTGCGATGTTTTTGTTTGTTGTGTTTGATGAACCACATAGATGAAAAAATCGCAGTGAAGAACAAACAAGGATTCGATAAAAATAATATCGTCACAAAGAATAGTTAGATAATACAATGTCGGCCCATGAAGTTACAAACACCCACCGTAACATTTTAGTATTGAAACTACCATCATTGTCAGTGGATTCAAACGACAGCGATGTCGACGGAACGCCCGCTGCTTCTCTCGCTGAGGCGAAGAACAATACTTCAATTGTGATTGTGGATGGGGGCGGTCGCGGGGATGCCGGGTTCAATGTCATGGTCCGATGATATTGCAGACTATGCAGACCAGGTGGGCTCGAGATATCGCGTTGACTGAAAACCCGAATATAATAGGGTTTTGCTGATGATGGCGAGCGGGATGGGTCTTTCAAGGAGGGGTGAACTCTAGCGTCCCTGAGATTTGATACCACGTTGGTATCTGTTGGTACAGTATCATGAAAGTGGTACAAGTAAGAAACCACTTTGAACCACGTAATGTCAGATATCTTTGACCACTCCTGTGACATCATTATCCAATCCCTCGCACCCAGCCAAGATTGCACAACCCTTTGGGACTATCTGAAGGGCTTTAGTCCAGCTCTACAGGTCCTCAGCTTTGGCGGAAGACAGCTGCAATAGCACTGCCAAAACAAGCCAAAAATGACGAAATGGTTCAAAGTGGTTCCCGTAGAAAATGGTATGTTTTCTACGAAGTACGGTCAGACTATCTGACAATTCGTGTCCCCGAATTTTGATGATGACGCGTACAATCGTACGTAGGAATAGTAAATCCGGTCGTTCGTGGTTCTAAGTGGACCAGGCAGTTCAAAGTGGTTTCTTACTTGTATTGTATCATGGAAAATCTCTCTGGTGGCAGGAGGCTACGTAGGATGACGTATGCCTCGTAACATTCGTGATA
>JABMIG010000007.1:262500-324591 GCA_013187285.1 Cyclotella cryptica
TTTATATCTTTTTCTATCTTTTCTTTTCTTTTTTTTATCTATAACTTATATCTTTCTTATCTATAACTCTTATATCTATTATATTCTATAACTATATCTCTTCTCTCTCTTTCTCTCTTCTCTCTTTTCTCTCTCTCTCTCTCTCTCTCTCTTTCTCTCTCTCTCTCTCTCTCTCTCTCTCTCTCTCTCTCTCTCTCTCTCTCTCTCTCTCTCTCTCTCTCTCTCTCTCTCTCTCTCTCTCTCTCTCTCTCTCTCTCTCTCTCTCTCTCTTTCTCTCTCTCTCTCTCAAGGGGAGAGCAGCCGGATCAACCCACATGACCATGCTGCAGATATGCCAACAGTTATAGGGGAAGGAATCACTGTAGAACATGCTGCTGCCATTTTTATGACTGCCAACCAAGGACCAAGTAAAAGGGGAGAACAGAGCATAGATCTTGAATTTGTCGACTTATTAACTTCTTGTTTGAAGAGTACTCCAGCAAGAGGAATGCACTGCCATTGTGTCTGCAGAACAATGTGTGGATCCCACAAATTATTTCACCAACATAGTGGAAACCAATTTTCAGATTGAAGGAGCAGTGTCCTGCATTTGAGATTCCAGAGCAGGTTGAGAAATCTTTTGTTTTGTCTTCTTTTTTGCAGGCCACTGCTTTCTGAAATCAAAAGCAGGCTACATATGGAGAACAAAATTGAGAAGCTTCTTTCTACTTGGTCAATGGGTACTTGGAGTAAGAAGGTACAAAGAAGTGAAATGGAGAGAAGGGGTGCTCTGGCAGACAGGGTTGTGCTTCCTGAAGCAACAACTCAGAACCAGTATCATCAGATGAAGAGGACCTTTGTTGTGCATTGTGATGCAAGGGCAGATGGACCGATATGGAAGCTGAATGAAACCCCTAAGAGGCTTGATGCTGAAAGGAAGAGAGAGGCAATGGCTGATACTTTTGCAAGTGAGTTTGGCTAAGATTTCTTTGATTTTGATTGTCTTGTTTTGTGTCGTCTTTCCATAAGTATGGATTTATGCAATGGTGCATTATGGAATAGCAACCTCCCCCCTCAAAGTCAAGGATGTTAAGGGTTAGGTTGGCTACATCCACGTGGTTTGTTTTAGACTTGGTTTAATTTGACATGTCATTTTTAGTGTCTATACAGCCTAGTATGTTTGCTGTCTTAGTGATAATAATTGTACTGTCAATTTTACTGTGCATTTAAATCTGTGTTTTCTTAGACAGTGATATTTTCATGAAGACTTAGATACTAGTTAGTAGTATGACCTTTCATATCCCATACATATAGTTTGTCATTTATATGCATTGGAATTTTTGGATAGGTAAAATCTTAAAATCTTTTTTACATGCTTCTTCATAGACCTCTAACCTTCAGACGCGGTCTCATCTGACTTACTTTATATCAATATATGATTTATAGGTACATGTGTTGGATCCCATTTCAGCACTGTCCCAGTTCTAGATCTGGGCACCAAAATTTGTCCAGTTCTCGCACTGGACATTTTTCTCCCTGTTGGGGCACTGTGCCTTGAAATTGTGCGCTGGTGCCCCGATGGGGGTCAATTCTGACTGAGGTAGGGATAATTACTATGTCAAATTTTCCGAGGTAAGTTATCAGATGAGATTACCTCTTCATCTGAAGATTTGATGGGCTTCAGCAATCCCCATTTGAGCACTATCACAATGACATACAATAATAGTGCCAAGATAGGGACAATTGGATCACCCCATGAGGGCACCAGTGCTCTGATGGGACCAATCGGTTGTCCCAATTAGGACACTGGTGCCCGAATGGGACATGGGACAAGTACCGCAATGGGGATTTGAGCCTTTGTCCCAGTTCTAGCACTGGATGCCCAGATCTAGAACTGGACATAGATCACAGTCCCAGTTCTAAAATTGGATCATGGGGTGTCTTCCATCTCAAAACTTGATGGTAGCATGCCTTTTTGTGAAGAGAAATTATTTCTACATTATTATACCTATCATACCACAAAGCAATACATGTATAGATCATATGCTATCACAAGTCAAAAGAATAGTATATGATCACACAAATTTCACTCTCAGAGTGTTCATGAACAGTAATTATCAATTGTGCGACCATCTTCTGTCACTGTGTCTAGCATATACTCCATAAGTACATCAATGTAACTTGTATGATGTAGTTTCACATAAAATTTCATTTTACCCTCTCTAAATATGTTATCATTAGGTAATTGTCATCATGGGTCTAAACTGTGGGGCTCAAGTGCTCTACTCTTTTCGTGGCCTCAAAATGGATGATATAGTTGACATATGCCATGGGCTAGCATCTGAACGAGGCATGGTTACCCCAACTATAGATGTTAATTGCAGCAATTTGTGTTTTAAGGTTGGCAAGAATGTTCAGTCGGTGGTCATGAATCTTGTGAAGTGGGACAGCACTGGTCTCTGCATTGTTCTAGTGTGTGATGGTAAAGTCCAACCAATATGCAAGCAAGCCACCAACATATGCAAAGCTGACAGAGACAAAAACAGGATCAAAGCATCTATTACTTGCAAAGACTTACAATCTCTCAGCCAACATCCTATTTGGATGCCTTGAATCATAGCAAAATTATGACAGAAATAGCTAGGCTTGAGAAGGAATACAGAACTGAGGAGGCAGCTTCCTCCAATGGTGTTTCTGCAACTTTGGACGATGAGTTGATTGTTGAATTGGAGCAAACTGGTGCTCATGTGAGGAATGATGCATGTAGTTTTGTTCATCACGTTATAACAGCAGATCCAAGAAGATTCTTTGATTATGGGCAGACTGATCATTGGATCCACTCTGATGCTTCAGACTTCTGGTTCCGATATTCCGACACAATCAACCAGTGTTTGCATTGCTATAAAAGATTTCACTAAAGAGGGCCATGTGCAAATAGTCATTACATGAGAGTAGACCATTAGGAATGCAATGACATACCTATCCGAGAGATCTCGGGATCATGTCACCTTCACTCCTGCTAAACATCCCATTTTCAAATGTGTGGTAGATAGAAGACTGCATGCGCTCATTGCAATATTCCTTAGTTGTGATGCTTGTATTAAAGGCCTGCCAGGTGTAGGCACAAAAACAATGAATGAAATCATCAATGTTCATTATCAAAAATACTTGAAGCGGTGTCCAGAGGTTTCATATTGTTTGCTTACCCCAAGTGATATCTGTGCAATAAGATGAAAGGAAACAACCACTCGGTTGTGCAAACATATATCCGTGCCCTGATCTTCGAACCAACAAATATTGTGCCTGCTATTGGCAACATGGAACTAAGTACCTTTTCAAGACATCAATGAACATACCTTAGAAATAAAGGTCTAACTGAATTACCAAAATATCTGGAAGAGTTTGCTCATCCCAATACCAAAATAAGTGAATGGCCAGAGGTATCCGTTTGCAAAGGAGTTGGAAACTGTAGCCACCACTTTCTATCTGCAGATGGATTTAATTTTTGTCTTGGATACAATGAGATGGTGTGCATGTATTGTCAAGACAGTATCAGATACCAAATTTACTGTTTGGTTTGCTATTCACAACAGTCAGTGGTACCCTTCCATGGTGAGGAACTTGGAAAGACAGTCATTGCAATGAAAGAAGAGGTGGCATCAGAGTACATTTTCAACTGTCTGGATAAGCTAACAATTAAGAGGGAGATGAGTACTATGAAGTGAGACAAGTTGTATATGCAAGACACATCAATTTGTCTAGCAATGTACCTTTTGCACTCTATGAGTTGAAGAAAATGGGAAATTTAGATTGCTTGACTGATTTGACAGCTATCAACTTCAGTGAAGGAGCAGCATTCAAAGGAAGCCCAGAACTTGACCCACAATACCTACCTGGCATTAAAGAGTTCTTTTTGTCATTAGTAAGGTTTGAGGCAAAAAAGAGAACTGACCATGTAAAGGACTCTGTTGTATATGATGCAATTCCATAGATGTTTATTGAATTTGGTAGTAAGTCTCGAATAGACCATGGCTTTTGTATGTTGTCTAGGGTGGCGCGCCATGGATTTGGCAGTAGGATCACACCAATGGAACAGTGCTCTGTGAAGCTAATTGTTGATATGCATGGGACTGTTGGAAAATAAAATCATGATACCTGCATCAATGAAGCAAAGCATTTATGAGGCAGAAGTTGCTGCCACATTGATCCACATTCTTTGCTAGAAATGTACTTGCCAAAGTGGTTCACAGGGAGAGGAGCGTGTAGTATGTGTGTACACATATGTTTGCCTTGTTGCATGAAGATTTAGCCAAGCACATCCTTTTAGAGCTTGTTGCGCTTGCCAAAACAATCGGAGCTGTGTCTGATATCAAGAATGAAATTTCAATCTACTGCTAAAACGGGAAAGATTGACATGCAAAAAACAAAGGAGCAAAGAGAGAGCAACATGTGGAAGTAATACTTCTGATCTTGACAATAATGGTAACAACAGCTACACAAATTGTGATCACAGTGAGACAATACCTCTGCAATACAGAAAAATATGGAGTCTAATAGAGGCTGCTAGTATTGTTGATCAAGAATGTTTGTTTGCTGGCAAGCGCCTACTACAGTGTCGTGCCAATGATCAAGACCGTACCTTCAATCTGCGCGAGAGAAGTGTAACCGATAACAATCACATAAGGAGTGGGCACAACTGAAAAAGAAGTCAATGTAGAGGTTGATAAACCCAACTGCATCACAGAAATCAAACATGCTTGCCAACCAAGGACAACCAAATTTACCTTTGACATCAGATAGAAATAACACAAAGCATGGAGCAACCTCTGCCATTGTTGCTTGGACTTGTCTGCATAGGAGAGAGAGAGAGAGAGAGAGAGAGAGAGAGAGAGAGAGAGAGAGAGAGAGAGAGAGAGAGAGAGAGAGAGAGAGAGAGAGAGAGAGAGAGAGAGAGAGAGAGAGATAGAGAGAGAGAGAGAGAGAGAGAGAGAGAGAGAGAGAGAGAGAGAGAGAGAGAGAGAGAGAGAGAGAGAGAGAGAGAGAGAGAGAGAGAGAGAGAGAGAGAGAGAGAGAGAGAGAGAGACAGAGAAGAGACAGAGACAAGAGACAGAGATACACAAGACACAAACAGACAGAACAGAACAACAAGAGACAGAAGACAGACAGAGACAGACAGACACAGAGACAGAGACAGACACAGAGACAGAGACAGAGAGACAGAGAAAGAGAGACAGAGAGACAGAGAGACAGAGACAGAGAGACAGAGAGACAGAGACAGAGAGAGACAGAGAGACAGAGAGACAGAGAGACAGAGAGACAGAGACAGAGAGGCAGAGAGACAGACAGAACAGAGAAGAGACAGAGAGACAGAGACAGAGAGACAGAGACAAACAGAGAAAGACAGAGCAGAACAGAGACAGAGACAGAGACAAAGACAGAGAGACAGAGAAACAGAGAGAAACAGAGAGAAACAGAGAGACAGAGAGACAGAGAGAGAGAGAGAGAGAGAGAGAGAGAGAGAGAGACAGAGAGACAGAGAGAGAGACAGAGAGAGACAGAGAGACAGAGAGACAGAGAGAGAGAGAGAGAGAGAGAGAGAGAGAGACAGAGAGAGACAGAGAGAGAGAGAGAGACAGAGAGAGACAGAGAGAGACAGAGAGAGACAGAGAGAGACAGAGAGAGAGAGAGAGAGAGACAGAGAGAGAGAGAGAGAGAGAGAGAGACAGAGAGAGACAGAGAGAGACAGAGAGAGACAGAGAGAGAGAGAGAGAGACAGAGAGAGACAGAGAGAGAGAGAGAGAGAGAGAGAGACAGAGAGAGACAGAGAGAGACAGAGAGAAGAGACAGAGAGAAGACAGAGAGAGACAGAGAGACACAGAGAGAGACAGAGAGAGACATATAGACAGAAAGAGATACAGAAGAGACAGAGAGACACAGAGAGACAGAGAGAGACAGAGAGAGATAGAGAGACAGAGAGAGACAGAGAGAGACAGAGACAGAGAGAGAGAGAGAGAGAGAGAGAGAGAGAGAGAGACAGAGAGAGACAGAGAGAGAGAGAGAGAGAGAGAGAGAGAGAGAGAGAGAGAGAGAGAGAGAGAGAGAGAGAGACAGAGAGAGACAGAGAGAGACAGAGAGAGACAGAGAGAGACAGAGAGAGACAGAGAGAGAGAGAGAGAGAGAGAGAGACAGAGAGAGACAGAGAGAGAGACAGAGAGAGAGAGAGAGAGAGAGAGAGAGAGAGAGAGAGAGAGAGAGAGAGAGAGAGAGAGAGAGAGAGAGAGAGAGAGAGAGAGAGAGAGAGAGAGACAGAGAGAGACAGAGAGAGACAGAGAGAGAGAGAGAGAGAGAGAGAGAGAGAGAGAGAGATCTTCCTTTGAATAAGGTGTGACCCAAAGTCAAGAGACCAAAACACCTAAAATGTCATAAGTTTGGGTGTCCATACACACAAAATGAGAATGGTACCTTCAAATACAAACACATTAAGTACCACAATGTGCTGAAGTATTCCACTGAACTCAAAGGGAAGACACCTCGTAAACAATCTGTATTTCATTGGCAAGTTAAGATATTCCACAGAAGAGAAATGTTGCATCGAATGGGGTTGGATCCTGGTGACGGCGTGAAATTTTTCAGAATCTGTGAATGCCATACTTTTGGACATGAGACACATTGGGTTAGCGTGAAGTATAGAAACCAATCTTGGTCACAAAGATGCAAACTCACACTCCCTGCAAACATTGGTCCAAAGTCTACTGTTATTGAATCCAATGAATGCTCGGGGCTGGGTATTGATAGGGAACAAAAAACGAATTCTGGATGAATCACACAAAATTATGGAGAAGGGATTTGTGGTAGAGTGCGCTGTGAAAGTCCGAAAAAGAATGTATGGCTTTCTCATGCAAAAACAACAGCAGCCCAGCTCCATGCGGTTGAGAAAGCGAGAGAGATTATTACAAAGCCCAGGCACTGAAGTACCACCCCAACACAGTTCATGCAACTTTGGTGCTGAATTAGACTTTTGAGAAGATAATGAAGGAGCAACATGTGTCAATCAATTCAAGGGTTAAACGAGCAGAAGGACTAGAGCACCATGTCATCAAACCAAATGAAGCTTCACCGATTGGGTCAAATAAAGTCATTCTTACTGAACAAACTGCAAATCAAAAGACCTGGGAGATGACTTTATATGCCTCTCCATCTGCTGGTTTAGACGTATCAGATGATGAGGTTAAATGGAGGACAGGCTTTCCTAATCTGTTGGGCTGGGTTCAATGTTGTCTATTTTGGTTGTGTGTGATGGTGATGTTGCTCTCATGCTGTAGCGAGAACCCTCTCTCACATGGTTTGAACAGTGGTTCATGCAATCTGAATACAAGTGGGGGAAAATATTGACAAGATAATGGGATGTAGAGACAGTTTATGGTTGAGCTGAGCCAGTCCGTCGCAAAAAATATTAAGCGCAATTTTTATAGGTAGTTTCGACAGGTGTCGAAGAAAATTATTTTTATGAGCTTATTTTGGTACAATTGTGAGGATGGAAGGGCACAGTGGAACTGCAATTCCATTCCTTGCAATGCAAATGAACATTGTGTAGAACCTACACAATTCTGGTATGTTTATACCCTTTTCGAGGGTGTTCCCTTTTTGGGGCTATGGACTTCTGTGTTGGGGAGTCCATGCCTCTGGGAGTAGGACAGTGGACTCCTGTGTTGGGGAGTCCATGCCTTTTGAATCAAGGGGCAGTGGAGCTCTCTTCCTGGGGAGTCCTTGCCACTTGGTATTTTACCTTTCTAATTTATGTGAAAGATGCCTTTAATTTTTAGTCCCTAGGGGTACGAAATAAGGCAGATTATTGGCCTATGTCAATGGTGCATTTGCATGAAGATTGATGCATTAACAGATCAATAGGAATCCAAGACAAGGATGAAGTGGCCAGCTTATGCAATGCATCAGGAGGATTTGAAGCTGCAAAACCCTAAGTGGAATGAAAAGTACAGCAGAGATCAGAGGATTGTGATGTGGGATATGGCCAGTATTGAGGCATTTTCTTTCAGTGATGCCAACATGCAAAGACTCGCCTAAAGCAAATAATATAATCAACATTGCTTCAAAGGTGGGATTGTTATTCAGCTTCTTGGTTGGATTGGAGTTGGAGAGTTATGGTCAGGAGCTGTCAGTGATTCTGATTATAATAGGAAGGACAGTTATCTGAAACGTCATGTGAATGTTGCAAATAAGGATTTAATCAAAGTAGATGGGGGCATTGGTAAGTTGCCTGTCTTATCATTCACCAATATCTATGACAAAGGGTATCACGCAAAGATGGTTGCTTGGAAATGTGGGAAGCAAAAGTTCATTGGCCGGAGTGGGCCGAGATGACAAAAGATTTAGTGGCTACGGATTGTGGGGGTAATGAGAGAGGAGTGAATGTGTGTAAGAGGGCAGATTTGTGAACAGGAGATTTCTCCCCAACATGTCCCACAAAAACTCAACAACGCTTGGAAAACCTTGTCGCTAAGGCCAATTTTATGTTCAAGCCGGTGATGTTGATTGAACAATAATAATAACCATACAACTCACTGTAGAGGAGGGTGTGATGGGGTGATTTGTAGTGCCGATGTATATAGTGGTGGTACATTGCTCATAATTAATGTAACCATGTTAATGGAAATGATTTGTTGCTGCATGCTCGTGGACCTGGGTTGTGTGTGTGTGCTGTCGTTCACATGTTGTAGTCCTCGTGTCATGATGTTGTTATATGCGCACGATTACATCACATTTTCATGTTTTAACAATTTTTTATTAGTGCACTACCATCAAAAATTACATGGAACATGCCCCATAAAATTAGGTCTAGTTCTAGAACTGGGTGCCCCATTAAGGCACAGTGCCCCAATGATGAGAAAAACATCAAGTGCCTTAATCCAACATATGCATCATACTCATACACACTTTGTATAATATTCACAAGCGTATATATAGAGAGAAAGAATTCGTAATCAAGATTTTTCAAAACCTTCGTCATATTGGAAACTTAGCTAATTTTCTCCTTCTTCTCCTTCTCCTTCTCATTCTCATTCTCATTCTTCAGTGAGACAGTTTTTCACTTTTTGCCATAACAGGTACTTCCACAGTAGACACAAGCGTACTTACCTGTACATATTTTTTTAAGTTCACATACATGGGTAGCCATTATGTTTTGATGTCTGTTTACCTTTAAAATTATATCTTTTACCGTAAAAATTGTATCTTATTTCAAATGACTCATTCTGAGTGAAATGTACTTTTTTCGGCCAATGAACCCTCCAAGCTATACTACTGCGAAAACAAGCAGTAGTATAGCTACTTCTGCTAAAATGAGCAGTAGTATAGCCCGTTTTGTGTAATCTCCATGTTCTTGTACTCTCCACGTCAATCTGTCCACACCATTGAATTCCTCGCGAAAAAGTGCTCTAGACGCACCCTCATAACTACACATACTCTTTTGCATCACGATTCGCCGAAGCATGTTGTCAGAAGACACTCTCCTTTTTTCTCTTGGTACTTTTACATGGATATTGTTAGGTTCCTCTCTAGTTATTAAAGGCACTATCGGGTGTAGTCCCTACTCCATGATGGATAAAGAATTATCACAGAAAAAATAAGTTTAGTTCCCTTAACCCCCGGGTTACGTGCGCTCCTTTTCTGGGCTTACATGAGCACATCCTCTTGAGCGTGCCTTAACACCGGTAGACTTCTGCAAAAATAGCAGAAGTACTCCGTATACTTCTTCTTTTTCAAGCAGTAGTATACGGGTTTAAGACAAATCTCGGTTGGAGGGTTAACACACTCTGTAAGCTCTAAACATGTTGTATGTAGATTCTTGCTAGCAGGAACAACACACCCACGTGTCTGTCTCTCCATAACTCTTTCTCATTGTCAAGAAAACACCGATGTTGTGGAAAGCCACTATCTCATGCCCATGGTAGATGAACCGATATCATGGATGATCAATGGTTGAAAGGGTACGTAAGGGCTACCTCAAAGTAAATAGGGTAAATTTTTAAGATACCTTCATCAAGATTTTTTCTTCAAAAAATCTTGGTTTGTCATTATCTGCGATTTGTTCTTCTCCTTTGTCAGGAGACGATTTTTCACTATTGAATATTATAGGTGATATCGTACGCTCCAAGCTGCAAATTACCTGTAAAAAACTTAATTTTACGTTTGATAGGCATGGGTATTTCATGACTGTTGATTTTTCATTACCTTTAAAAGTATATCAAAATTCACTGCAATCGTGTGTGCGAAGCTCGCATTATTTAGAGAGGTTTTACCATAACAAGGTTCAACGATCTATGCTCCACGATCAACCCGTCCCGATTTTCGTCAGAATTGGCTCTTGTCAGTTTGATGACGCAAATGCGCTCAATGTAGGGAATCGATCTCACGCTAAAATCCAAACTCAAATCTAATTTTAGTTTGGATGTTATAAAGTAATTAAACATAGGAATACATAGTTGAAAATGGGCGGTTCAGTTCCATGCTCTCTAATCGTGAACTTGACAGCCGTTAATGGGTGACTACCGTAATTCGTTTTTTTGGTCAAACACCCAAATATGCCTTGGCCAGATTCTGGATTTAGCCAGCGTTTTTAAAAACTGTTACCATAATTATTTTGACGCCCAAACTTCAATTTTCATGCGACTCACCAAAAAGCCGTCAATTTCCCAATTTTCCTTTTAGTTTTTTTCTCTGACACGTTCTGCCACCCAACTCGCATTCACTGCTCGCGTCACTAATTTTCCACACCATGTCAATTTCCGCCGCCTTCACCACATCTCCTCATCCGTCACAAGTACCTTTGCAACAAGAGGTCCACCACAATCAACCTCGCCGCAACATCACCCGCGACCCTCCTGCCGCTTCGTTTGGTCAGATTTGTTTTATTTTTGGAGAACTACCACCGTTTTTACAGAGGGAATTTTATCCCACTGCAGCCTTCCATGTGCAGAAGCCGGGTAGATTGGATTTCAGTGGAGGTAAGTTAATTTTTATAGTCATTCCTCTGCCATGCTTCCACATAAATCATTGACCTATTTTCCTCATTGCTGTTCCTTTTGTGGTCACCTGGGTGGGCTGATCATGAGGCTTTCATCGCAACATTTCACCATCGCCATACACGACCTGACAATCAACCACATGACTGCAGAATTTACATAGGTTATGTTTTTGTGGGGTTGACATGATACAAACCACACTCGAATGCGGCATTGCCTTCCTCTGTTGATTGCGCAAATTGTATGCACGAAATTTCTTTTCGAAGATGGATGTGGAGGGGACGAGTGTGAAATGGTTTGACGGCAGTGTTTGGGTGGAATGTGCGGTAGAAGATAAAGGTGAGAGTGGGGTATGTCAGGTGGAGATGAGAAGGAAGGTGGAGGGGAATACTACTGCTGCTGCTTTGGTCAATAAACTAATCTAAAACACAATGGTGTTTAAAACATGCTTTCTCTCTTTAAAGTATAACTAACACTACTGCATCACAGCGAAAAATATCGTTAAAACATTGTTAAACAATTCCTCTGCTCAGCGCTTTCACTGCACTAGCCCATGCTGATCTGTCATGATCATTGTCTTGTGGCCACCCAGTGGAGGTCCAAGCTGGCAGAGTCGTCGTCATCTGACATCGCTCGCGTCTTGTGCATGATAGAACCAGAAATTGAGGCCAGATTCTGGCTAAATGCAATCTGGGCAAAAAGGGGGGGTGTCCGGACACCCCCTCTTTTTGTCTAGATTTGTTTTTGGTTTGACCGGGTCTAGCCAAAAAGTGTGTGTGTGTGTGTGTGGGGGCATCGGGTTTGACCAGGTCAAATATTTGGGATTTTTGGGCATTTGACCAAAATATCGAATTACGGTAGTCACCCAATACGTCATCACCACTTCAAGACAAGAATTGTGAAGTAGATATCTGTACTATGTACCACACCACACCAGATCCAGTACCGAACACAAACAAACCGAGAAATAAAAAACAGAACAAGAACCAAAGACGAAGCAGTACGAACAAGCGTGGGGGCAGAATATGTGACATCAAACAGCTGTTTGGTTTACAACCGCAGTTTCATGCGGGAAACGTAGATCAACACTCCATGCTAGACGGGAGATGCGGTCATGTGTGAGTTTCAAAGAGTGTGAAGAGTTTTTCCAAACCCTCTCACATAAAAACATATTGCAAGTATGTACGTCGTAAGTACAACATTACTTAATTTAAAAAAAGAAGTGATACAATGAAAAACATCATGTGTATTCTGCAATCAAAGTTGGAACGATGAGGATTTGAAGGAAAATGGTAGTTACTTAAAAAATACATCTTTAATCGATACTTTTCACAATTTGTCTTACTGTTTTCAATTATACGAATAAATATAAAAGTATTAACTAACAGTCATTAATAATTCTCTTATTAATTATGGACAAAAGAAAAAAATGAATAGAGGTTTAAAATAAAATGTGAAAAAGCATAAGTTGCGTTCCTGGTTCTTCCTGCACTGTCAGAAACGCGAACACATCATATCGAGACCCCAATGAAACACTGTATGAGTCACCTAGAAACTCACGAGACTGAAAATAATATGTGTTATGTACACGTTCTTTCACGAAAAGATAAGTACTCAATGACATAAATGATTTTTCCCACAATACGGTTTTTATTTAGAGATGTAATTTAAAAAAACCATCCTTCGCACCAGAATGCATCTGACTACGATGCAATACGGATTCCCGGATGCATTCTGGTGCGAAGAAGGTTGGGGAAACAAGTATACTAAAACAAAATTTAATCTTAGTACTTTATTTTACATGATGCAGTGCTATTTATAATTTACTAATATCTGTTAATTTAAATCCATATCATCATAGTGAACTGGAAATGAAGGCTCACCATTTTCAATGGCCAACTGAGTAATCACACAAATTGCAGCAAACACATTACGGTGATGAATCAGGTTTTTGAGAAAGACCTGTCTCAAAATACCCCACTGCTTAAATCTTTTGTTGATAGTTTCCTGACAAGATCTCACCCGCTTGGCCATTGCCTCCTTTTCTCTTGGCTCGGTCAAACTCTTCGGGCACTTCACTCTCAACGGTGCCTCACCTAAATAGCCATCATCAGCCTCGACACGCTCACCTGGCTCTAACCACGTTGCAAGTGACTCACAAAAAATCATAACATCATTATTGTATACTCCTGGCCTCCATGGTCCACAAATCCAGCAAATGTCACCTCCCAATATTGAAACAGCCACCTCATAACGAAGACCCGACCTCTTGAACTTGTGTGAATACCAATCTTTGTTGGACTGGGACCTCTGGAAATCTGTGCCATCCACACTCAAAAGGCAGTCATTGTTGATGTCGGTTTTGAACCGATTCTCCAACAAAATCTTTGCACAGGTTGGTAAAAGAGAGAGAGAGAGAGCTTAGTAAAATGAGAGGGTAAAAAACAGAGCACAAATTACGTACCACGTGAATCTCCAGGCTCGCAATGGCCTGAATCATTGGCCAGATGTACTTGCGGAGAGTTTTGGGGTCAATGGCACCATTGGAGCCACCTGCTGTAGAACAGGCAACATTGGTGCTCGGGTAAACCATCATGAAGAAGAGTGCCCAGAGCAAATGGACAATCTTGGCTTCTGGGGGGGGGCAAAATCATGCTCAATGCGCTTGAGTCAAACAAGCAGAGCATTGTTGGCTCCACAGCCAAAGAATGCACGAAATCTCTCATTTTCAGAGAGGTCAGAGCCAACTCTGTGCCCAGAACATTGCTGGAGGTCTCTACCTATGAGGTAGATGTCAGCCAGTGATGGCTGGTCCATGCGGGTGCCCTTCATTCTGCCAGCACTCTGGGCAGAAGCATGTTGGGAGGCAACAGCAGCAGCCTCGTCGCGAGCGTCTGGAGGATCCATGAGGGTGGTGATGGTTTTTGACAGCCTCGCGGGCGCAGAGCAGATGTGGGTGGCACGGATGTGGGTGAAAACGCACGGCCGATGTGGCCATTTTCACATGCTCACGATAAATAAATTGATGATCGTACATCCTCTTCTTGTTCTCGTGATACACTAGTTCTCGTGAAACGCTCGTTCTCATGAAACATGGTGTCAGCGATGAGAAAAATACAATACCAACCAACAGATAAGATTCGAGAAATGGATACGATTTTTGAATCTTATCCGTTGACAAATTCGTATCCATTTTCAAAGTTCGACTGAAATGGATCGAATTTTGAAAACATATAAGATTTCATTTTATCTGGTACCTTTTTACTGATTCCTGCAGTGAGAGGATACGATTTTGAAATAGGAATAAGATTTTTGAATTGTTCTTGAATCGGATCACATTTCTTGAAATGAATTGCATTTTGAATCATGGATAGCATTTTATTTAAGCCTAGTCTTTTTATTTTCTGTCATTGCCCGACTTCACCGACAGAGCCACCAAGCCAGCAGAGAGACCATTTGTTTGCTCCATTATTTAACATGCCATCTTGGTCCAAAGCCGACGACACCAAGCTAGAACAGCTTATCAACCAGCCAGGCAACAACATCACCAGCAGCAGCTCCAAATCCAACGTGGAACTAATTCAGAAGCACTGGCCTCACTGTTGCAACAACCATACCCCGCAAGAAAAAACACAACTCAAGAACTTCCAGGCCCTCTTGCGCCGTAAACTCCAACAATTTGAGCTCGAAGGAGCCATTGGTGGAAGAAGAAGGAGAGCTGCTGCATCAGCTGTTCCTGGTGGTGAGTCTTGTGTCTTGTTTTCTTGGAGTTGACAGCAGACACTCATATACCTTTGCTGCTTGTGAAGAGGAATTCAGTCCAGACGACGACGACGACGATGACGACAAGTGGGTAAACGAGGACAAAGGAGACATTGATCTGGAAGAAGACACTGACATTGAAGAGGGAGAAGTTGAGGACCTCAAGGAAGAAATGGCTAGCAAACGCACTCCCACCCGCACTCCCAAGAAGGCAGTCAAGGCCAAGACTACCGATGATCTTGCTGATAAACTCAGCACCATATCACTCAAGGCTCACGGGACCAACTTCAGCCAATCATTTGCCAAGCTACACTTCACTTTCAGAGAAGGTGCAAAGGATGTTGCTATCTATGAGGTCCTTACCATCGACCAGAGTTTGCTTCGTCATGTCAAGGTGTTGCCAGGAGGCCAAAAGTTGTCCATTTTGTTTGGATATCCCAGGGAGCTGGCCTCTAAGAGGGCTTCTAGGAAGATCCTTGACAGGTTGGGTATTGATTACAATCCCAACCATATCCGTGTCCAATCCCGCTCAAGCCAAGTTGGTCATTATATCAACTCTAACTTTGAAGAACACGAAGATGAGCTTGATGGTGACCCCCAGATTATCAACTTGCCTTTCAAGTGTATTGAAGGGGCACTTTCTGGCAACAATGCTATGTGGATGAAGTGGCACAAGAAGGGTGGAGCTGTGGACTTTAATGCTTGTCGTCATGAGCAGTTCTACAACATCATGTTGGTGAGAGTTGAGTCGCAGCACACATATGCTGTTGAGTCTGCGCGTGATGTGGAGCATGTGCTTGATGACAGTGATGGGAGTAGTGTTGACGGAGTTGATGGAGATGGAGATCATATGCTTTAGAATTTGTTTTGTTAATGTAACAGCTATGTAGTTTGCTGTCAAAGTAGAAGAAATATATAACCTGTATTCATTCAATACATTTTGCTTTCTAAATAAAATAGTATCTTGTATTCGAGCATTCCCCAACCTTCGAAGGATGGTTTTTGAAAACCGGGTCTGATCCATCAGAATACATCCTATGAGGATGCCTTTTCTCGAACTGGTACGAAATCTACGAACTCCCATTTAAGCTAGGATGCATTTTTAAAAGTCGTCCAGGAATCGAAATTTCAGCCTTTTCGGATGCTTTCTGTGTTGGCAGACGGAATCTCGATTCCCGGAAGCATTTTGAAAAGCCATCCGTTTCCTCATTTTTATTCTGTTGAAGACTCGAATCGCGTTTTAAAAAATCCCGTGAACTCCTCCGTTCTAAAACATATCATGCCATCTTCACATCAAGCGACACCGTGATAATAGGACTATTTTGAATTTTAATAGAACAGCATCCCAACCAAGACAGATTACAAATTACTAGCAGCCGCTGCAAGATTTTTAGCAGCGGCGGGAGCCCGAACAAAGGAAAATGTATAGCAGTGGCCGCCAGTTAGCGTGCGTGCTGCACTCGCTTCGCTCGCGCCGCGCACCGCGCGCACGGGCACGACTTTTGTAGTAAGTGCTTTCCGATAAGCTAGCGCGGCACGCGCTGGCACGACTTTTTTAGCACTTACATCATGTGCTTTCCAATTTAATAAAGCAAACGCGCACAAGTATGACTTCTGACGTCATTTTGGTTGATAATGACAAGGTGGCAGCTACCTAGGTAGAGTTGTGCCAGGTTCCAAGATGGGCATAGGTATTGCTGTGGAATCAATAGAGTTTTAAAACTAGGGTGAGGTCAAGTACCCATCCCAACAGTCTTGCAAGAAAGAGAAATATTGCCCAAGATTTATGCCGAGGATGAGGAGGAGTCGCGTGCAATGAGTGTTATTCGAATTCGCAACAGCCCTTATAACATGGGACTTCATCGCTACGCATATATAGGCAAGACTGGTCGCAGAGCAGCCCCCAGAGCATGGGAGTGATTGCCGAACAGCCTGTTGACGAATATGGCTTAGATCAGCCTCATAATAAATTTCTCTAGAGTCGCGCGCTAGTACTCTTTTTCGAATTCGTAACAGCCCATATAGTATGTAAGGTCATTTCTTAGCCAAAATTGACAAAACTTGTCGTGGAGGAGCCCCCAGGAAGCGGGAATCACGGAACAGCCCTTTTGACCAATAAGTTTGCGGATTAGCCTCGTGATCACTTACTCTATTAATACCATTGCGATCGAGAAAGGCCTCTAGTCAATAGCAATCAAGCCCCTCAATTTTTGGCCATGCTGTATATTGCTTTTAGATATATTTTTAAAGGTATTCACAAATCAACAGTGATTGAATACCCATGCGTATAAAACCAAAACATCAGGTTTTTACAGGTATTGTTGTGAGTGTTTATATATGTTGCCTATAAAGTTCAAAAGTGAAAAAGCGTCTCCTGAAAATGGAGAAGAAAAACAATTTGTGCTCAATGATAAACTAAGATTTTTTCAAGAAAAATCTTGATAGAGCAAAGCCACACGACACACACAAAAATAATCATTTATCTAAAATGACTGGGCCCTCTTATTATTTCCTCAAAATTTGACAATCATAAGTTGTTTTTCAGTAGAAATAGTTCTCACTCAGCAAAATCGACTTTTTAGTTTGCTATGCCAATAAAAGCAGCAAATTGCAATTGCTTTTCACCATACCTCCCTAGGTTGCAATTTTTATTTTCATACTAAATAATCAGCTTTCCCTCAAACTCTGATCTGCTTATTTTGACAAGTCAAAAACTTTTCAACAAAATAATCGGATTAATCCGCTTATTTTGAAATTTTGACCTCTTATTTTGAAACATTCAACATAAGCTGATTTCATTATTTTGTGCGAATTGATAGTGCACAAAAAAGCGATGTGATGCACCACACATACATTATTTTGTATGGTACTTGCTCTGGTACATACAAAATAAGCAGATTTTGAAGCATCTCACAAGCAGCTTACAACCACCTCCAAGCACACACAATTTGTCATCTTTGGAACTGCTACTTTTGAATGACGACTCCTTCTTGATTTATCATCCCACATCTTCGGCGGCGGATGCTGTTCCAATGTCATGGGCAATTCTTCCGTCTATGTTTGGGCCTAACACATAGATATCTCCTCCTACCTCCTCCTACCCTCTCCCAGTACTTTTGCCATCATCCTATTTCAAGATACATCAAAAAAGAAAGCATACTTTCAGTCTTGGAGGGCTTGGACTGTTCCATCGGATGAGCCTCTATAGTTTTGTTACCCCTAATGACGGTTTGTGTCATACTCTGTGCTGTGCTGTTGGTATCGTGAGATAAGAGGGAATGGTTTCTAAGTTTACCATCCTGTCCTCCCTGTCTTGATTTGACACGAGGTATGGCATGGCATCGGATTGGTAATAGTCTTGGACTCTTGGTGTTTTGAACGTGACGACAATGTTTTGAAGACAGGTGATCCGGAGGTTGATGACATTGATGTGTTTGACTGTTGGACCAAACTTCATTGGAAGAGGTATGGGTATTGTATTTGTCTTGATCAGGGTCAACACCGGAGTTGGGAATATATATGGAAGGATCTCATTGGATTCTGTTGGAATGCGAAGGAGGAGGGGGGTGGGGAGGCACTGAAGTGGCATACTTTTGTAAGATATATTGCATGGTGTCAATAAAGATAAATTATTTAATCATGAAATAAAACATATACCGCTCTAGAGAGGAGTTTCAAATGTCTTCTGCTTCCTTAGTTTAAATATGAATGAAAGAATGATCTCTTTGAGTTTCCTCCCTCCGGTTTGATTTGTCCACTTCACTATTCTCCAACTTGGCTACACACCCTTTACAAAGCTATGGCTGACCTGATTTCAAGAGAGCTATCAATTTATACACTCAAGCACTGGTCTCCACCTGGACAACACATCTGGTGACCTTAAGAATCAATTATTGGCATGAAAACCTGAGATTCTTTATTTAAGGAAACAAGACCTTTTCCTTCTTTCGGGCTCCCACTGCTGCTAAAAAATCTTGCAACGGCTGCTTGTAATATTTTCATGAAGAGAAGGAGACTAATAACTTCCCTTGCAGTACAAGAGCCACAAAATATGTATCTTTTAAAAATGACTGTTCGTTTTGTGGTTCTATCTACCTATCATTGCCTTTTTACAATACCATAAGTATAAGTAGTTACTTCATGTTATGTGAATGTATTGTGTATTGTACACTATTGTAGCGTACCACAAAGTCTTCGGTCTATTTTACTACAACACGTGTGTGTATTGTTGACGTCTGGCTATAATATTCAAGAAGAGAAGCGAACGATGTACTTTTGTTTTAGTCTTACATTCGGGGTTTCAATTAAGCCGAACAGAATAAGAAGTGTGCTCAACGTCAAGGGCCAAGGGCAATTATTTTCTAGATAGGGCAATGGAAGGGCAATAGGGCTACTCCTTATACCATGGTACATACATAAACCCTACGGAGTATGGTACCATATCGTACCTGTATTGGAAGTTTCACTTTTGTATTATCGGTGTCGTCTACTGTGATTCACGTCTACCTGAATCGCAAGAGTCTCCCCTCATACAATACAGTATGGCAAAGTGTGCGGCAAGTTCTCATTCTTAGACTAACACCTACTAACACTATCAAAATGAAATAATGAATGATAATGGAAAGAAATTGGCGAATGATATTGTGGAGCCACTGCTGGAAACACTCGGAGATACCCTCAACAGCAAGAACAAAGATGTCAATGTGAAGTTATCCTTTGCGAAGTCGTCCTCTGCATTCAACTTATTCTATCAGTACAGTCAAATCATTCAGAATTCATGTGAAACACTGGATGAGATACCACCGTCGTCCTATGGACTGGAACATATTGTCATTGAATCGTCACCAATCCTAATGATGGCATCCGACGAAGAAATCATCACGTATCGAAAAGCTGTGATTGAGCAAACTCTGCATAGAAATCAATGCATCGAAAGGGACAGAACCAACAATACTAAAAGCAATCAAAGGTGTTCAGCTGAGCCAAGGAAACAGTGAGATTTGTATGATTTATTCCATTCTTTGCTAATCTGTTTAAAAGGGATAGGAAACCAACAAAGAGTTGCGTGCATTTAACTTCTTCTCCCCTTGGCAGTATTGTGATGAAATGGCAAGAAGCAGACAAATCAACAAAACGTATATTTCGAGAGATGGCGAAAGAAAACAGCGAGCGACGCCAATGTGCAGAGTGCAAATTGTTCAAAGCAGGATCAGCTCATTTTTATATGAAACCTGTAACAGAGATGCTTCCTTTGCCAGACAATTCAGCAGATGTTAAACCTCCCTCCAAGCATTTTCCCACACAGAATTGTGTCGATCCTACTGTGAACAATGACGTAAAGTTAGATTTAGAGTATAGACAGATTGGCAATATTTCCACTGATCCACTCACTTCTAGTACAGACTGGACACCATTACCATTCAATCATAAATTTGATGAAATGAACATTGTTGAGTTTAACGACATGCTTTCCAATTTTGATTGGAATTGACTGCATAATGAAGACAATTCTCGGGCTACAACGTTTGTTCCAAAGCTCAAGATCTTCTTACGGCCACATGAGAGCACGCCGACAATTCCTATACGTCATGCATTAACATATTCATGCTGATATCCATCCTTGATGGGAGAGCGACATTTTATTTCAGATCCTGTAGTTAGATAGTTTGTTTTATAAAAGAACCGTTGCTACGCAAATGTCTGATATCAACAGACTTTGGAACTATTGACGTAAACACGAACTGATCGTACAAATAACGTTTTCTTGTAAAGGTCAAAAAGGAGAATTTCTCGAGAGTTTAAGCGTTTTCCAACAATCAAAAGCTCCTCCCTCAGCAGCGACGTATATGTCTGCTACGTTGATGTCTCTATCACCGTTGTCAAATTTTTGACTGCCTTCCAACGAGCTTGGCATCCCACACTCTGCCTGGGACCCAGTTTCTCTCGACAGCATTGCTTTTGAGTGCGTGAACCTCTTCTCCAAGAAGAATGCATGAAAAACGCGATTTGACAACTTGAGCAACGAAAGCTATTTCCACCTGTTATCGTCACTTACCACTGAAGTCTTCTACCTCTACCACCAGAGACATATTCTTTGGACTGACGACGGATCCATCGCCTGGGGAAAAATGTTACCTCTTGAGTCTTGAGATACGTACTTGGGAGCTGCTGGCTGTCTCCGAATCCTGTAAAGCAAATAAAGCTTTCGCTACAAGAGCTGTCTTCGATTGATTTTGCTGGACCATGTCTGCATCTTATAGAGTTGGCGTTATTTCAGTTAAACGCTGCGTCCACTCAGTCATCAAGCATGGCAATTTGTATGGTTCATCAAGCCCGACAAGAGCCTCCTTGCAACTATCCCGCGCTTTATAAAATTTCCAATCCTCAGGTACATTCAAAATCTGATTCTTCAACAAACTTTCCATTTGATTCGACTGCGTAAGAGTCTCAAGCAAAAAGAGCATCGGCGATACTTCACGCAGGCAGCATACCATCCTACGTTCCTAGCCCATTCTCAGCTGCTTCATCATTGGTGACTCTCCTGACGCACTTGTTCTCCGTCCTCTTTCAAGCTAGCGATACCATATTCTCTTCTCTGACAAACAAGCACTTCATCAATATTGCATCGCTTAAATTAATCTTTTAACATGACGTCGTAGTACCATTTGTAGCCGTACTCATTGTTGCCAGCCGTCCAATAACTTTGCCAGGACTCCATCTGATCGGTTGCTTAGAATTTCGTTCTCCTCGTGAAAGTTGGGCTGACAAAACTTCATCACTAATCTTTAGCACCGGTTTGAGCCGTATCATACCAGCGAGAGACAATACTGTGCTAAGTCCGGAATTGGAATTTGTCAAAAACGAATCGCTCGCATGATCATCGGAATCCACTTGTTGCACCAAGTCAAGAGACACAGACTGATTATTGGTGATTTCGATAAGAAATAGCCGTCTGTTGCACGCTTTCGTGTCGACGGATTATCCTCATCGCTTTGAAGAGAGTAAATAGAAACAGTTCCAACCTCGGGAGATTTTGATTGTTACCGGTTGCACATTGTCCCTTCTGATAAAAATGGGCTAAGTATCAATGTACTTGTGCGCAATACACTGTTGAACACTGATATGAGCAAACCTATAGAAAAAATGACACATTGTTCATGTTGCAATACTTTTTTTTATCTGATCCAGTATCTCAGACGTATTTGAATTGGGAAACTGATTGTGATAATGAAATGTGCATGGATCGCGTGTTGGTAGTGTATGTTCAGTGGGGTGTTTTTGATCAAACGCCTTCCTTGGATTTGAGAGTCGATGTCTCTTTTGATCTCACTGACTTAATTGACAGTGTATGTGTAGAAACTGAAATATATTACACAGCTGAATTGTCAGGATACATTGTGAGGAAGGACAATCACTTCATCTCAATCAACAAATGTGTAAGTGGCACTGATTTCTACAAAAGTGATGACGTGGCAATTCATGCACAAATAAGAACTGGGAGATGCCGACATACCTTTTTTACACTGTGAAGAAAAATGTTCACAGTAGTCAACAGAAGGATTATAAGCCCTAGATGGAGTTGTCATTTTGTGATGAAGGTCAGTTGCCCGCAACCTCTCCACCAAAGATCCCACTGAATAGTACACAAGGTCACAAAGCTGCACACCTACCTAAAAGATACCCAAATGCTGATTCCAATTTAAGTCTGTCTTCTGACACAGAAGAGGAAACAAGGAGGTTCGATTGGTATGACATAGGCCAAATATCTACTCTGCAGGAGTACTCCAAGAGTACCTGAAAGATACCCTTAATTCCTTAGGAGATGCTGGACATCCCCCTAAGATTTGCAGTCTTGCTAAATAGCAAGAATTGTCTCATTACCCAAAAATACCATTTGGGATAAGGTGCTCTGAGTCAGGATATACTGACACAGAATCCACATCACTTCAAGATACAGAAGAGATCCATTGCTTCAAGATACAGAAGAGCTCTCACTGTGTCATTAGCACTGAAATGTACCAGTTCTACATGGATCTCTACATAGTCTCGTTTTGCCAAAATGAAGCATGTTTGCTTCATCATGGTTCATCATGGTGGATTGTTAATTCACAATATGATCTAAATTAACTCACAAAATAACAAAGCTGAAAAGCCCACATCAAGATTTTTAATACTTTTCAGCTTAGGTCACTATCGATCGATAACCTACTCGAGCGAATTTTTTCTGGATCGTCTGTCCAGCTCCACACTGCCTTCGACCGTCCGTCATCGTACCGACTTACGTCAAGTCCTGCTTCGTCGCGTCTGTCTTCCGTCAGTCGGCGTTCAACGTCCAGGTGATCGCTAGTAGAGCCATCGTCTATTGAGCGACGGTAAGTAGTAGCGCCACGTCAGCCCTACGAAATCCCGCCGTCAAGATTCGTGAGAAGCGTGTCTCGTTTGAGTGCGCCCCACCACGAAGCTCCTACAAGACCCTTTTCTTAGGTACAAGTCTCGGAGCAGCCCTCTCAAGAATGGCCTCGGAGAAGATCGCGCCCATCGGGCTTAAACACCAAGAATGCGGCGCGGAAGGGGTGGCGAAAGCTCCCATCCGGTATGTGCCAGACCGGGACCCAGTCCAAGAAGCCTTGGATCTTAAGCCCGAGTCCCTCAAGTGCACCCTCGCGAATGGGTCAGAAACCCGAGTCACGGTTTGGTCCGGACACGGTACCAACGAGCAGTTCATACTGCACGTGAACAAGGCGTACAGTACCGCCAAGAAAATGGGGTTGATTCCCGCCTGCGACGAGGCCGAAAAGGCTTATGACTCGAAAAAGGCCGCGTGGAAGGCTGTTCTACGTGAACTCGCCGAAGACCCCCTCTCTAAAACTGCTAAGGAAGTGAAGACTGCAGAGTCTCTTTCCCTAAAGGCCGACATGCTCGCCTTGAAAGCAAAAATGACCGACTCGGCCCTAGAAGTTTTTCAACTCTACGCCAACCTCCTCACTGAGGAGGCACGTCAGCCCTGGGACTTAATTGTCAAGGAGCAGACGGAGTCGACGCCCTTTCACGACATCTTCGGAGTCGAGAGGAAGAAGTCACCGGGCAAAACGTCCGAGTCATTCAGGAGGTGTAATTTACTCCACCTCCAGTCTTGTTTCGCACATGACGCAGGCGAAAATTTGAGATTCTATATCTCCAATTGCCTCAAAAAGCCCAACAAGGTTAAGATTCGTCAGTTTGTCCAACGCGTCATGCAGTTGAATAACTATATCGAAGACCTCCCATGCCTGTACTACAGCCCTAGTGCTAGTGCAATGACGCAACAGGTCTTTGCCTTCACGGATTCGGAACTTGCATGCCATATCTTGCGCATGTGTCCGTTGAAGTGGCAGGATCAGTACCACTTGCTAGAGAAATGCTATCCCGAAGGGGTTAAGCCTCTATTGCTCATTCTCGAGCGTATTGAGGTGGCGCACCCAGTGGATGAGAAGCAGTCAACTGCAAAGCCTGCAAAGGCCCAAGCAGCAGACCAGCCCTCCAAGAAGTTCTCGCCAAGCGGGCGCATTCCCAGGAAGCCCAGCAAGCAAGCACGCACGGAGTATACTCGCGTCGAGAGGAACTGCGAGCTGTGCAAAAAGCATGGGGGCGCACACACCACGCATAACACCGCGGAGTGTCGCCGTTACAACAAGGACGGAACTCCTACGCGGGGTACTTTCGGAGCACCAGCACGAAAGTCTCGTGAGGACAACCGCGCCAAGAAATCCTACGCACAGGTCGTAGCGAGAATGGAGAAACTCGAGAAGTCTCTCAAGAAAGCCAACAAAAAAGGCAAGAAACGTCGCCGTCAGTACGAAAGTGACAGCGATTCCGACTCCTCCTGAAGTGATGGGTCGGGTAGTACCGGGGAAATTCCTGTATGTAGTAAGAAAATTAAAACTAGCCATGAGTTAGAAAATTATACTACCCCTGGTCCGATTAAAACTACCAGTAATCAAAAATTTGAATTAAATCAAAAAATTTAATTAAGGATTATTCGAGTCCCTTGATGGACGCAACTTTAAAAAGTCTCACAGACACCTCGAATCTATCCACCAATACCCAAGTAGAACCAAGCTCAGATTTGGACCCTCTACATAATACACAGCCACCACAAACACCTAGCCCACAGAACTCAGTAGATTCAGTGACAGCAGTGTTAGCTGTGCAAAAGTTAGCGACCGGAAGTCAGTCCTCGACAAAACTCAAACACTTGTCCAGGAGTCGCAAAAACAACTTCTTGAGAGTACTATTAGACACTGGTTCTGATGGTGACCTCATGTTCCATGAAAAAGGAACCAACAAACGCTTTCCCTACTTGGCTAGGCAGGTGTCAAAGTCTTGGCACACGTCGAATGGGTGCTTCCAAACCAAAGGAAGAGGCGAAGTCACACTAAAATTCGTAGACTACTCCAACAGCAAGGAATACACAGTTAAACCTGATGTTGTCGAGTATGATGGAAAAAGATGACAAAGCCAGCGTTTGACCTCATCTTAGGTGTAAAAACACTAAGTGAGCTTGGAATTGTTCTGGATTTTCGAACAAAGGATATTACCATTGATGAGATCATTTTGCCAATGAGAGACATCAACAGTCTTGCTACCAGCTCTAAGATTGAAAAAGCTTGGTCAGTTAACCACAGCATGATTCATGAACCACGTAGTACTGAGGAAGCCACTCAGCGCGCAGTTCACATCTTAGATGCAAAATATGAAAAAGCAGACCTCCAATCAGTTGTTGACACCAACTGCCCTCACCTAAGTTTACAAGATCAAAACAAGTTGTTAGAGCTCCTCCGTAAATACGAGGACCTCTTTGATGGTACACTAGGTGATTGGAACACAGAGCCTGTCTCCTTTGAATTAAAGGAAGGTGCCAAACCATATCATGGCAGAGCTTACCCAGTACCTCACTCACTCAAAGAGACTCTCATGAAAGAGCTCAAAAGACTGTGTGACCTGGGCGTACTAGAGTGGCAGCCCGCATCTGAATGGGCTTCACCCTCATTCATAGTACCAAAGAAAGATCAGACTGTACGTTTCTTAAGTGATTTTAGAGAAGTAAACAAAAGAATAGTTAGAAAACCATTCCCGTTACCTAAAATTAGCACAGTCATGCAGGAGCTAGAAGGATTCACTTTTGCAACTGCCCTTGATTTAAACATGGGCTATTACACCATTAGGTTGGATCCAGATGCATCCAAAATCTGCACCATTATATTTCCATGGGGTAAATACTCTTACCTCAGGTTACCAATGGGTATTGCTGGTTCTCCTGACATTTTTCAATCAAAAATGACGGAACTAATGGCCACCCTTGAGTTCGTAAGAGCTTACATTGATGATCTATTATGCATCACAAAGGGAACCCTGGAAGACCACCTGGCTAAATTGGAATTGGTCCTCTCCAGACTGCAAGATGCGAACTTGAAAGTCAATGCTCGCAAATCAAACTTCTGTGCCATAGAAACAGAATATCTTGGGTACATCCTCTCACGAGATGGTATAAAACCACAACCCAAGAAGGTACAGTCGATACTTGCACTGACACCGCCCAAAAATGTCAAAGACCTCCGTAGATTCCTTGGCATGGTCCAATACTATCGAGATCTTTGGGCAAGACGCAGCGAAATGCTTGCCCCACTCACAAGCCTAGTCGGCGAGTGTGGTCACACCAAAAGTCCAAACTCCTCAAGGTTAAAAAGAAACCATGGAAATGGACCGAGGAACATCAAAAAGCATTCGATGATGTAAAGGCCACTATTGCAAAAGATGTGTCCTTGGCCTACCCTGATTACTCAAAAGGGTTTGAGATCTATACTGATGGTTCCAAGAGACAACTTGGAGCCGTCATTACTCAGAACAACCGGCCAATAGCTTTCTTCAGCAGAAAACTCTCTGTCTGTCAGCAAAAGTACAGCGTAACCGAAATTGAACTTCTAGCCATTGTTGAAACACTCAAAGAGTTCAAAGGGATGCTGTGGGGCCAACAAATTGTAGTCTACACAGACCACAAGAACCTCATGCAAGATGCACTCGGGTTGACCTGTGACAGGGTTTACCGTTGGCGTTTACTGCTAGAGGAATATGGTCCTGAAATCGTGTACATCAAAGGAATCCACAACACAGTTGCGGATGCGATTTCACGCCTTGACTTTGGTCCAGCATTGGACATCAAGGAAAACTGGATGACCTTCACAAAATGCTGGTGTTATTACACTATGCAATCAGAAGAGGACCCATCCCCAGACAAACACTCAGACCTCATGAACTTTGTGTTTGCCAACCGCAGCGAAGAGAATGCAATATATCCCCTGACAGTTCGGGAGATTGCCGCAGCTCAACAAACGGATAAAACGCTGGACAAACTCAGCCTGCTTGAGAAGTACAAACCTCAGCTGGTAGAAAATGTTCAAGTACTGTGCAAAGATGGCAAGCTTGTCATCCCACAGGAACTCCAGCAGCGAGCAGTACAGTGGTACCATCACTACCTGCAGCATCCGGGGACTACTCGTCTCGAAGAGACTCTTCGCGCTGCGATGTATTGGAAAGGTTTGCGACGCTCTGTTCGCACCTTTGTCAAAAATTGTCATAAATGCCAAGTCAACAAACGACGCCAACGTAAGTATGGTAAATTACCTACAAAATTGGTTGTTTCCAACCCCTGGGAAGTACTCTGTGTGGACCTAATAGGACCATACACCCTCAAGGGCCAAGACGGCACTGAAATTGACTTTATGTGTGTCACAATGATAGATCCAGCAACCAGTTGGTTCGAGATTGTGGAACTACCGGTAACAGAAGTGACTTCTGTTGCTCCCACGGGTAAAAGGGCCGCAAGGGTACTAACACACATAATAAACCTAAGGAAGCTTACTTTGATAAATCATCAGCACAGGTAGGCTCCTTAGTTAACAAGATCTGGTTTAGCCGTTACCCACGTTGTCAAGTAATCATTTACGACAATGGAAGCGAGTTCAAGCTCAATTTCGAAACCTTATGTGATTCATACGGTATCAAGCGTAAGCCAACCAGCATCAAGAACCCTCAAGCAAACAATATACTAGAACGGATGCATCAAGTAATCATGACAATGCTCCGTACCACTGAATTAGACATGGCCAATACAGTGACACCTAGTGACATCGCAGACTTCCTCACAGATGCTGCATGGGCCGTTCGCTCCACATACCACACAGTACTCAAAGCCTCTCCAGGTGCAGCTATATTTGGTAGGGACATGCTGTTTGACATTCCCTTCCTAGCTGACTGGAACAAAATAGGAGATCACAGGCAACGCCAAACCGATCGCAATACCGAACGTGAAAACAAGTCTCGCGTCGATTGGGATTACAAGGTTGGTGACAAAGTACTTCTTCGAAAAGAAGGTATCCTCCGCAAATCTGAAAGCAAATACCATAAAGATCCTTGGACTATATCTACAGTCCATACGAATGGTACAATCAGGGTTCACCGCGGAACAAAATCAGAACGATTGAATATTAGGAGAGTAACACCATACTTTGACACTGCAGACACTTAAAAATAAATATACTGTCAGTTAATCACTCTAAACTCCTCTCTCCACTAACACTTACGCTTACAACCTTTACTTCGTAGTCACTACAAAGTAGGAACATCTTGTCATGTACAAGTGTCTTCCATTACAACAAAGCCTGATGTTTTTCCTTTCAATGAAAAGGTTTTTTTACACAACTCACCTGATTCTCCATTCGTGGGGGCGAGTGACATAGGCCAAATATCTACTCTACAGGAGTACTCCAAGAGTACCTGAAAGATACCCTTAATTCCTTAGGAGATGCTGGACATCCCCCTAAGATTTGCAGTCTTGCTAAATAGCAAGAATTGTCTCATTACCCAAAAATACCATTTGGGATAAGGTGCTCTGAGTCAGGATATACTGACACAGAATCCACATCACTTCAAGATACAGAAGAGATCCATTGCTTCAAGATACAGAAGAGCTCTCACTGTGTCATTAGCACTGAAATGTACCAGTTCTACATGGATCTCTACATAGTCTCGTTTTGCCAAAATGAAGCATGTTTGCTTCATCGTGGTTCATCATGGTGGATTGTTAATTCACAATATGATCTAAATTAACTCACAAAATAACAAAGCTGAAAAGCCCACATCAAGATTTTTTAATACTTTTCAGCTTAGGTCATGGTATTTTATTGACCCCATTGGAAGTAGAGGCTATACATTCAAGAAAAAGTTTCATGCTGATTGGTTTGAAGGAGTTGTTGTTGTCATTGATGACAAAACTGGTGAGTGCTGATGAAACTAATTTATTTGAATGTACGGGCAAATGATTTGATCACTGTTCATAATGTTATAGATCATCCAAAGAATAGAAGGATACATTACAATGACAATGATATGGAGTGGCTGTCCTTGGGAGAAATACGTCAAATTGTTGCATATCATGATAAAATTTCACAAAGAAACATGAACAAGGAGTATCAACTCGCCTTCTTACCATGTCTCAAGGCATCGATGGTTGAGGAAGCAAGACTCTTCCGCAAAGATAAATTGAACCCAAAGTTAGCACCAATGCGAATGCAAGGGAGCCTTCCGGTAACGTATTACAGGAGATGCAACAAGAGTGATTGGACACTGGATAAGAATCACTGCATAGAAAGCATTCCAGATGATTGGTTTTATCTAACTGAAAGGGAGACTGAGGATGTATTCTACAGATTGAATGGTGATAGGTTGATGAATGATGTGTGTTTAGATAGGTTTGCAAAAATGTTCAACCAGTGGAAAAAACGAGTCCATTGAAGAGGATGAATACAAACCTGCAATGATGATAAGTTCTTTTTTCATTGATGATTTAACAAATCCCAATAAAAGAGAAGAGGAAGCATATGGAAGATTTGGGTTTGCTGTTGGCGGCAGAAAGACAGGAATGTATGCTGGAGCAGACATTTTTGATTCAGTTTCAATAATTTACTTCCTATATAACATTGGAAATTGGCATTGGGCCACTTTTGCTGTGAGTTCAACAACTTTGAAACAGTGGTATTATGACAGCTTGCACAACCAGTTAGAAACAGATGGAATAATGGCATCAAAGTGCATTCATGACTTCCTGATCAATTTTTGTGAATGTACCATGGAATCTGAACACCCAATGAAGAGGCAGTGGACAAGGAGCATTGTAACAGACAACTTTGTCGTTTTAAGGAATGCACATCAGGTAGGAAATGACTGTGGCCTCCATGCAGTGATTGTGCCTGTTTTGCTCCAGGCAAATATTCCATTGAATGTTCTTGCAAAAGTCCTGATGCGGTATCAAAAGAACTGCGTATTAGAATGACGCTGACATTTGCCAGAAATCAAAACTTTTTTGCTACTGCACACAATCACAATGTGATGTTATCTTCATCACAAGTTGGTACATTGGAGGAGGAGCTTGAAGTGGAAGATGTGCCAGACAAGATCAAAATGGTTAAGAGGCTATATTAGTCAATTGACGCTAAAAATGCAAAAAGAAGATTAAACACCAATGAATTCATGATGGAGTGACACAATTACATATGGGAATGGCAATGTTGGATGCAGCGTTGTGAATCAACAAATTCAAGATTGGATGGAGTTTGCTTGGTATGCAAAGACTTAGTCTTGAGGTTGAGGGTATTCAAGAATTGGTTGACTCTTCAACATGTATGATATACCTTGCATGCAGTGCTAGTGTTTGCACGCTTCTTTCACATATTAGTTGTGTCTTGCAATGCACCCCTTATTTGCAATCATCATCTGTTCTAGCTATAGAAGCTGTTGAACAGTTGTCATTCACTACATCAAGATTGTTCATAAAAAATCTTAGTTTATCAATAAGCAAGATTTTCTGCTTTTCCTTGACCTAAGCCATTTGGAAAAAATATTAAATAATTTTTTTGTTGGTAAAACAGGGTACAACTTGTTGGTGTTGGTTATTTGTGAGCTATTGGTTTATTGATAACAATGAACAAATGATGATGGAAGGTCAATGCAACTCCTGTCATCCTAAAACAAAACAATTGGATTTTGTGTGTAGGTTCTACACAATCCTGGTATGTTTATATCCTTCTCTTGAGGGTGTTCTCCACAGGGTTGTTCTCCGGTCACATAGATCAATTGGTCTGGATAAATGGCCTTGTTAGGATCCCTCCTCAATGGGTAGGTTAAGATGAGTCCTCATGTGGAAGATTTTTATTTGGTACCAAGGGGTAATAAATAAGACAGATTCTTGGCCTATGTCTCTCCTTCTTCTTCTCCTCCATTAGACAATTTTTAACTATCAATAGTTTTAGGCAACAAAGACAATATTTTGATAATTACCTGTAAATAAGGTGCTTTCTTGCTTGAGTTACATGGGTAATCATTATCTTTTGATGTGTACTTACCTATGAAAGTGTATCATAATGTAACTTCCGATGTGTAGTGTAAAGGTAGCATTGTTGTTTTTACTCATGGTTACGTACTGCTAAATTCATTTTGGCATCCAACAGTAATTTGTAACAATAGAACTTGCTAATGACTCTTTTGATGTGTGGTTGCCTCCAATTCACTGGAGCAATGCACATCCATTAATCAAGAAGAGCATTGGGTGAGCCATGGAAGCACAACATGCTTGCTCACTGGCATCATCTGTTAGAACTTCACAAAAATAAGACTTCTTCCTGTTTACATTGCAGACCTGCTAGAAATCTTGCAGGGGCTGCTAGTATTTTTCGTGTCATCATCATGTTGTCGTGATCTGTTGTGGTAGTGAAAAGAATTCAATACATGTAAAGTACCATTCAATTTCGAAAGAGCATGTTTGATATTCCTTCTCATGATGTATGCTTTCATATGAAGCAAAACACAATCCAAATGGACTTTTTGACAATCACAAAGGTACTTTTAGATATTCTGAGCTACCATCCTGACAAAGTGGCTTACCTATACTTGATAAGAGAGTGGAAGACTCAGGAGACTGGATGAGAACAATGCAAGGGATCATGTGTTCCTTGAAGCAGGAATGAAGTATTGAAGTTGCAAACAATTGTGAGGCTACTGATGCTGCTAATTTTCTTTGGTTGAAAAGCAACCAATCATCTGCATAGAACTCCTACTTTTTTGAGGCACAACTTGTGGCATATTATTGTAGAAGAGCAAGGGAGAAGGACGGGAAAAGAGCATAGCAGCTATGATTTATCTAGACCTAAGCCCAACCACAAGGTATCATCAGGTTTTGAGCCAGGATGAAGAGGTGTCTCTAAAGAATGAGTTATGATCACAATGAAGTTATAATAATATAAATAGATTAGATGGGCCATGTATTTATTGTTTTTTGTCACATTCAACTAAACATGCTCATATAACATGCCATCACCCACACGAGTTTTGAGAACTCTTTGTTCCTGCATGTGCAAAGGGCATGCTAACAATCATCTACTGCGGAAGCTCCAATGGGCTCTTTGAAAACTCTACATATCCATCCTTATCTGCCTCTGGCCCATCTCCCGGTACCAAAATCACCATCCTCTTAATCAAAACCCACTTATTTTTGTCCCCAATAAACTCATGTCCTGGCATAGTATGTATCCTCGGCACTACATCATCCATACCCTCAACGACAGTTCCAATAATACTATCTGCCTCATATGGGTTCTTCTTTTGTTGACTCCCTGGGCCGTGATTTTTGGTATTATCCTCAATGCTAATGTAAAATTCTGGCCCGGATGGTCGACCAGCATAGCCTATTGTACCCTTTTTGTGAGGATATTCAGATCGGTACTCTTGGAATGGCATGGGTTTGGTGACGTCGGAGTGAGACATGGCTTGAAGCACATGGCCAGCGTTGCGGTGGAAGGCCCCGGATTTCCATGTTCGAGCAATTTCGAGGAAGTTAAATACCTTACGTGCAGAATGTAGGGACGGATGGTGTAGCAGAACGTTGTCGTCGTTGTTTTGCAGCGAACCGGCGTGTGAAAATATGGCAATCTCAAATTGAGTGAAGCAAACGATGTATGACACGAAAAGGATGGCAGCAATATCGATCGCAAGGCTCTGATCAGAAAAAGCCGCCAATCTCCATGTCTAAATCAGCATCACGAACAAATCAATGTCAAACCATTTTTGTCACCGAAAAAATTGCTGAAAAAAGACACCCCCAAGCAAGAGACACTGCACCGTCCATGCATAAACCACTCGAAAAATCCAATGGGAATCTGACAATAATACCCCAGTTTATGGCAACCCAGTTTGTAACGTACAACTCACCGAGCAAGGAATCAACTCAATGGGAGCCATCTCAATGGTGATACTCCCGTCTTTCCCCTTCTCCTCAAAATCAGGAATTGTACTCTGAAACTCCAACTCCAACCGCACCCTAAAATTCTTGTCTCTGTCGGTAATCTCCCCATATCGCAATTTGATCAGTTCCCTCGTGGCACGTTGCAATTTGGATGTAATTTCTAGAGCATGTGGATCGGTTTCCATGATGACTCCGGTCTTTTTAATGGCGCGAACTTCCTCGTCGAGTTTGGCCACGTGCAGGGCCGCGGCAGCTTCCAATTTGATGTCGCCGTTGTGCTCGGTGGTAGCGCGCAGGACTTTTGGTTTGGATCCGTCGGCATTGGCGTCGATGCTGATCGTTTTCACGGATGCTGCGTTAGAGTACGTTGAGTTCGATGGGTCTTCTTTGTGGAGTAACGAGACGACCACAAAGGCTGCTATTGCCAGTCCAGCCATGGACAGAAGCAAGATGGAACGCTGGCGACGTTCGGCTTTGTTGCTCTTGATGTTGGAATCGTAGCCCATTGCTGCTCGGTGACTTGGGTAGAAAAATAATAATCCTCCGCTGCTTGAGGGCCGATCAAATAAAGTAATATCTTGTCCCGAGACCGAGATGTCGAAACAATTTTGACCCAAAGCCCATCCAAGATTTTTTACATTTTTGTCGTTCTATTTCACAATCTCAGTCACTACCTTTCTCTCGCTCGAAAGCTGATCCAAACTCTTACACACGGTACCTGATGCTAGCCTACCTCAGAGGTAGGATACTTTAATCATGTTAAAACAGTCCGAGATTGCAACTTTTGGCCCCCCGACATAAAACGAATTGCTATTGCACGTATTGTACCATACCATTCTACCGCACACGCACTTGTGTTCATTAATTTTTTTATGAAAGTAACACAATAATCGTTGCCTAAATTCAAAAGGTATCTTTCGTCGCCAAAATGGTTAACAAACAAAGTGATAGAGAGGTGATTGAGTTTGATCGATTCCAGAGACAACAGATAGCACTTGTGGCGACAGCGGACAAAAATGAAATAATCTCGGCCTCCGTCCTTTCCAGTTCTCTCATTATTGGTTACATTGATGAACTAGCAAGGGACAAACGATGACTTACATCTCGTAAGCAAGACGGCATGGCTAAGGAAAAGAAAGCAGCAAACATGAAAACCTCCAAGCACCTGACTGTATTGATGGCATTGCTCGTCATCCTACAAATGTCCTTCGTGTATTTTAATGCAACCACCATTAGGCCTAATTCGGCGAGATCGGATCATCAACTGCCTCGAGAGGACCAAGAAGTCACCCGTCGCAGCCTTGCCTTGCACAGAAAGCACTCACGCATCGCTTCCTACTGGTGGCCATCGCCCGAATCAAGCGGAGGATTCCTAGCGGCGATTCATCGCGCACAACACACTGACAATTGCTCGGCGAAAAGCACGAAGTATTTTGTTCTCAGAAGCTTGAAGCACAATAAGGAAGACAATCGCGGTCTGTCGGCATGGGCGAGCGTGACAATGCACCACATGCTTCATGCGTTTTCAGACGGCGATAATTTCACACAGGGCGGAAGGATTCTCATCAATGATGACGCGCTCTGGCCAATGGCTAAGGGATGTAAGCATGGACCCGAGACACGAGAATGCTACTTTCTACCCTTCACGAATTGCAATCTCAGTGACGTTGATCCCATAGATGCGAACGATGGAACTGTAGCTGTCTTGACGGACGCAAAGGATGAATACAATCGAACAGTTAGAACTTTGTACTCATCAGATACGACCAAATATGCACGCACGACAAATGATAAGATCTCATGGTCCGGACTGCAAGGAGGACCAAAAGATTATTCACTCACCTCCTTAATAGCAGCATTCCTTGCATACAACTTACAACCGCAACCATGGCTGAGAAAAGAAATAGATCAACGACTGCGGCGTTCGTTGCCCTCTGATCTCGACCCCGACAAAACTTTGGGAGTGCCCATACGCCGCAGCGACAAATGCCATGGTCATACCATTGAGGGAAGCGCCAAGGGCGAACTCAACTGTCCCGATTTAGAAGCGTACATATCCTCTGTGAAAAGATTCATGACATTTGATCCATCCATAAGCAACATTATTGTCACTTCAGAAGATTCTAAGGCAACTGCACAATTCATATCTATGGTGAAAACTGAAATTCCAGAGCTTCGAATAATAACCAATGTGGGAGATGTACAGCAAGGCACTGGATCGGCGTCCAAACTAGAATCATACAAAGAAGGAGCATCCAACGCTGACGTTATTGCGAGTGCTCTCACGTCAATGCATTTGCACCTTCGTGCGAGGTACTTCGTTCTTACAACGAAGTCGACTTGGACATCATCAATAGCCATTTTGGCGAGAGTTTACGGTTTTGCGCCCGATATTTATGTTATTGATATCGGGCCTACTAGCAACACTTTTTCTCTCCTTGCAAGAACAGGGGGTTGATTAGTCATTTAATTATTGGAGTAAACAGGAAGGCGGTTGTTTTAATCATTTACGTAGATAGGATTGGGATAACATTCTGAAGTCTTCTAGTTAGCTAGAGCCCCATGCAACCATCTCGAATGGGCTGCTGCTCACACATTTTTAATGTAATGGAATCAACTCCAATGTGATCATGTAGGGTGATTGATTTCTGTTCCAAGATCCATTGTCTTGACGTAATATGCAAGCTATCATACATAGCTTCATACACACATTCTCATTAATGATACTGCAATTCAAGTGAAATTCTCCTGTAGTTATTATGTCCCTTATATTCAACTCTTGCACAAGTTAGGGCAGCATTATCATGTATGGAATCCAAGCAGTATTTTTGATATTACAATAAACATGGTGGGTATACAATTTTTGTGGTCACAACTACTGGACACATTCCTCAAATGGTCATAAAAATTATTGATGCCAACACACTTACCCCTTCACACAAAATATATGTTCTACTCGCTAGATCCAATAAACCACATCAAACCACCCCATACTATCCATCTAACACCCCATTCCTTTGTCCTCCTCTCAAATCCATCCATACATCCACTGGTAGTCACAATAGTTATGTACTGTGAATACATATATAACAAAAATATTAATCACAGAAATGCAGCATTCTTTCCTTGTCAGAGGCTACCCAAAGTGCAAATAGAACAATAAAACGCTTCATTTGTAACCTGCCACAATCTCAACTTTATTTAGAACACACTATTACATGCATAACAAGTATGATGTGATGAACTCTTTTACCTCTCTGACACTTTTGCCCATCCTTAATTATTCTCCGCTCATATAAAAAAAGCATGCCAATTCATCAAAAACTTGCATCATTCTTTCCTCCTAACATACATACCCAAAACAGATGGGAAAAGAGACACATATTGTTTGTAGTGTGCAGGAAGAACTAAAAAATGAAATGTTAGGTACATAACAAGTCTCATGTGATAACGCTACTTACCTCGAATCATTTATTATCCTCAGTTCATCAAAATGACACCTTTTCCATGTGATAATATAAACATATAAATATATATATGTTGGACCCCATATTGAAAACAACCCATTTTAGATAATGGACGACCCAGCATTGATAATGGGATGCGCCGTTCCAGTATAGATGACGGGGCCCGTTAACTGCCCCTTATTTCAATATCGGAATGTCCATTCTGATTGTGGACGCCCAGTATCTATACTGGGTTTTTTTCAGCGTAGCCCATTTTGATAATGTTCCCATATTGATAATTTCAGCACTTTAGAACGGCGCTTACTTCCGTTGTCAATTATTTTTACACTAGATCAATATTGGACGCCCAGTATCGATACCGGGTGCGTCCAATATCAATACTGGTTACATTAATTTCAGAATATCCATGAGTTGGATGGGTTGTGTTGTGTCGCCAAAAAAAGAACACACCCTACCCATCCACAAACGTCACAAGATCGCAATCCCCGTATTGAAAGTGCCCCATTTTTACAAGCCCAGTCATCAATACTAGAAACACGTGTCCCATTATCGATGCTGGGTCGTCCATTATCTAAAATGGGTTGTTTTCATTATGGGATCCAACATATATATATATATATATATATATATATATATATATATATATATATATATATATATATATATATATATATATATATATATATATATATATATATATATATATATATATATATATATATATATATATATATATATATATATATATATATATATATATATATATATATATATATAATATATATATAATATATATATAATATATATATAATATATATATAATATATATATAATATATATATAATATATATATATATATATATATATATATATAACAATTTTAACACATAAATTCACACAGGTTTTGCGTTTTCCCAATTCTGCCTACACCTGTTTCCTTTACATCCTCTTATGAGGTTCCCAGTTCTCAAATTCAGAAAGAGTCATTCTTTCTCACCAGATCTCCATATAAATGAAATGACCCTTCCAAACATTCTCCAACCTATCCTCTGAAGTCTCTACCTCCTCCCCTAGGTGTAGTCCAGATCTGGAATAATAATAGATTTTTTCAAAAACACAGAATGTCTCCTCCATCTCCTCCTTCTTCTCCTTCTCCTCGTTCTTCTCCTTCTCCTCCTTCTCCTCCTTCTCCCCCTTCTCCTTCTAATCCTCCTTCTCCTCCTTCTCCTCCTTCTCCTCCTTCTCCTCCTTCTCCTCCTTCTCCTCCTTCTCCTCCTTCTCCTCCTTCTCCTCCTCCTCCTCCATCCTCCTTCTCCTCCTTCTCCTCCTTCTCCTCCTTCTCCTCCTTCTCCTCCTTCTCCTCCTTCTCCTCCTTCTCCTCCTTCTCCTCCTTCTCATCCTTCTCCTCCTTCTCCTCCTTCTCTCCTTCTCCTCCTTTCATCCTTCTCCTTCTCCTCCTCATTTCCTCATTCTCCTTCTCCTCCTTTCCTCCTTTCCTCATTTCTCCTCCTTCCTCCTTCTCCTCCTTCTCCTCCTTCTCCTCTCTTTCTCCTCCTTCTCCTCCTTCTCCTCCTTCTCCTCCTTCTTCTCCTTCTCCTTCTTCTCCTCCTTCTTCTCCTTCTTCTCCTTCTCCTTCTCCTTCTACTCCTTCTTCTCCTTTCTCCTTCTTCTCCTTCTTCTCCTCTCTTCTCCTTCTTCTCCTTCTTCTCCTTCTTTCTCCTTCTTTCTCTCTTCTTCTCCTTCTTCTCCTTCTTCTCCTTCTTCTCCTTCTTCTCCTTTTCCTCCTTCTCCTCCTTCTCCTCCTTTTCCTACATTTCCTCCTTCTCCTCCTTCTCCTCCTCCTTCTCCTTCTTCTCCTCCTTCTCCTCCTTCTCCTCCTTCTCCTCCTTCTTCTCCTTCTTCTCCTTCTTCTCCTTCTTCTCCTTCTTCTCCTTCTTCTCCTTCTTCTCCTTCTTCTCCTTCTTCTCCTTCTTCTCCTTCTTCTCCTTCCTTCCTTCTTCTTCTTCTTCTCCTCCTTCTTCTCCTTCTTCTCCTTCTTCTCCTTCTTCTCCTTTTCCTCCTTCTTCTCCTTCTTCTCCTTCTTCTCCTTCTTCTCCTTCTTCTCCTTCTTCTCCTTCTTCTCCTTCTTCTCCTTCTTCTCCTTCTTCTCCTCCTTCTCCTCCTTCTTCTCCTTCTTCTCCTTCTTCTCCTTCTTCTCCTTCTTCTCCTTCTCCTCCTTCTCTTCTTCTACTTCTTCTTGTCCTTCTTCTTCTACTCGTCTTCTTCTTCTTTCTTGTAAATACTATTCAAATTGAATAATCAAATTTAATAAAAGAATCCATTGCAATTAATCTTTAAACATATTTTCACTGGTTAAAGTTCGATTTATGCTGGATTTACGCAGTAATCTCTATGGCAGCAGTGGCTATCTGTCATGATATACACCATATGACAGTGGTATGTTCAACTTTTGTGTTGGCCTTGGCGGCCCTGTTCGAGTTCTTCCTCACTCCGATGTATGTCTGGAGTGAGGCGAAACTATGTTGTCACAATTATTTTGTTAATCCACCAGATCTTCCAAAACGAGCCTGACGTAAGTGGTCTTTGTCTTCCAAAGGACAACTGGGGCTCTTTTTGTTTTACATTGATAGCACAATGATTTATAAATTCTTGTGTGTGATTTTTGGCTTAGTTTCACATGTCTGCTGCGTCCGCATCCAAAAATTGTCAAAAAAGACACCATGCAGGACATGTCCTGGACACGTCCAGGACACGTCCAGGACATGTCCTGGACATCTCGACTTTTTAGTGTTTTCAAACGAGGACACAGGACATTCAATTTCAGACACAGAGGACATGACAGGACATGAGAGGACATGGAGTGTTTACTTCATTTATAGGGTCCTTTTTGATACTTTCAGGTGAATATACCAAGAGTGTTGTTGTTGCATGTACATGACATTCATTGAAGTGCAATCCATAAGGATTGCAGTACAAAAATACTTAAGATACCTTGACATGTGCCTTGATACTGTTATGTAATGTATGTGAGTCAAAACTTCTGAGGACGGGGTGGACATGGGACTCAACACTGACATGTGTCCTCGTGTCCACAAAAACCGCATCCTGGAGAAATTAAGGACATAGGACACGTCCTAGGACATGTCCAGGACATGTCCCAGGACATGTGAAACTAAGATTTTTGGTATCACCCCAAATCCCTGTTCGCGTATATTGAGGAATATGTTGAAGTTGGTTGTCCGTGCGTCTGAAATACCATCCTCTTGCAAAATTGAGTTTCCCACGCCAGAAGATGGCTGTTTGCTTCGATGATAAGGAATCGAGAGGCTGACATTGACGATGTGATTGGTTTCATGGATGGGTTGCTTTGAAGACTGAGTGTACATCCGAGCAGGTTACACGAAATGCATGTTATAGTGGGTATGAATGCGACACTACAGTGAACAATGTTTTCACTTGGTCCGGGATGGTAAGGTATCCCTACGCAGCGATTAACTTTCCTGGCAGTTGGGCGATGGATCTTTGTGTGCAAGGTTCCTTGTTTCGATTCAAAGGAGGATTGGACACTACAAAATTTGTGTTGACCAGGGTTTCGGAGCGGTGATGCATGGAACATTCTGGTTGGGCCAATGAACAAGCGGAGTGCAAGGCGGTTACACCCGACAATGCTTGCATACATGTTGCAGGTGAGCAATGTGTATGTTTCAAGGCAATCCAGTGAGTGGGGTATCGTGCATTGCAAGCTTCTTTCCGATTCGAAAGAAAAGGCTCCCATCTGATGCCAAACAACAACAATTGGTTGTGCAATCCATTATCCTGACACACAACTTCCGGACGGAAATCATAGGTCGTAATCAAATAAAAACTGAATTTGATCCTGAGTATGAGCGATATGTCAATCTTGAGGGATATGATCGCATTGGCCAGTACTACTTGCGAGGACTTTAACTCCGGATAATGATGATAATAACATTTAATTTTATTTAATATAACTTTAATTACAATTGTAATTCCATAATTAATATCGTTTTATTTAATACAAAAGTTTAATTCCACTCTCACGTATACAATCACCACAACTATAATTAATCCTCCTTCTCTTCATCAACATTGTGTTCCTGTTCCACATTGTCCGCACTCACATTAGATGCACGCTAAATGCCTCGCTCTGGTACCGAGCGCTAGTACCCATCATCATCATCATCATCATCTGCATATTCTGCTGTTGTTGCTGCATTTGGCGTTCCAACCTACGATCACGCCAATCCTCCCTCTCCTCCCTCTCATGCCTTGCTTCCTCTCTCTAACGTCTCGCCTCTTTGCGTTCCTGCCTCACGCGCTCTTCTGCCTCGTCCCTCCATCTTCCTCATCATCATAAATTGATGCAGGTCGTCACTCCTCCGTCAAACAATGATGATCTTCTCAATGGACTTCGTCACTGATCCTCGTTCACGATTGGTCGAGTTTTTAGTCTTATTGGTCTTACCTGTCTTCCTATACTTAGATTTCCTTCCCGACTCCATGATAACAGGTGAGGTGCTCTGCGCCGTGGCAACAGATGTGGAGGTGGTGGTTCTCCTAGTAGCCTGAGTTGTTTGTGCCTCCTCCACATTGAAGTTTTGTGCCTCCTCCACATTGAAGTTGTCATCAAGCTCATTTGCGGTGGTGGTAAGAGAGACAGCAGTGTTGGCGGTGTTGACGGTGGTGTCCACTGGATCAGTGGCATCATTGTTGCCCTCTGCAAAATCCATCACATCCATGGGTGGCAAGGTCGGCAGCGGTGGTGGTTGCGAGACTGGCGTCGCGACCTGATGCAGCTGCACTTCTGTGGCAGGTACTTCTTCTTCTTCCTCCTCCTCCTCGGTCGATTCTTCTTGTTTATACTCACCATCTTTAGAGTTTGACGAGGATGACGATGGATCCATCTCATCTTCTGACGATCCGCCGAGGATTCCAGATGACAACTTGTCGAGAATCTGCCTCTCAATTGCGATGCATTCATTAATCCGATCCTTGGTGTCCGCCCATTCTCCCCCAGTTGGCTTTTTCATATTGTTACACACTATCCTCACCCAATTTTTCTTCAAGTCATCCTCAGATCGCAAATTCTCCTCACCTGACTCTTCTTTGTAGGCCAGCGCAACCAGGCGCCAACCTTCGCTGCCATTAGGCAACAGCCTCTCGACAATGCTGATGAGAATATTGTTTTGGTAGTTAGGAACTCCAGTTTTGTGGCCGCCCGAGAGAGCGACCCATTTATGAGAATTGGAGACACGGGTGACAAGCCCTCCACAAGCATCGCGAGGAATAATAACCTATTCATGTGCATTGATGGGCTTCCACTTGGTATTTTTTTTGTTTCATATTGTTCCAGATCCATGTTTTTCCAAACTAGACAAAGGGGGGTGACACCCCTCTTCTCTTTCCAGTTTGGAACGGCATCTGAGAGTCTGTAAAAGGGGGTTGGTCAGGAGGTCTGGAACAGATCTGGCCGTTCCAGAAATTTGGATATTTGAACATCTGAACACCTGGAACGATTAAGGTAGTCACCCAGTGTAACATGACAACATTATACGATGGTCGTCAAGTGACCGGCACTGGACCATGGTTCTTGCTCTCCTCGCTAAGCCGCAACGGATACAACAGAAACACTGCTACACTAGACGGTACGCCTGGGTGTTGGTGCCAAGACACTTGCGGGATTTAGCTATTGCTGCAATCCCCAAGCCCCAATGACTCTAAAGTCGCCCATTGGTTAAAGGGTGGGGAAGGGGTAGAAGCTTAAAACTACCTAACAACTCAGCAATCAACCGCAAATTTCGTTGCGCCATGGAGGTTGCGGCAAATCTCGCCACAGAATGAGGTTGGTGGGAGGCCGCTCCCACCTCTGTGCCGTGGATGTGCCGCCGAGCTCGTCTGTCCATCACCCGGATCAAGTGACCGGCACTGGACCATGGTTCTTGCTCTCCTCGCTAAGCCGCAATGGATACAACAGAAACACTGCTACACTAGACAGTACACCTGGGTGTTGGTGCCAAGACACTTGCGGGATTTAGCTATTGTCGCCCACCTTGTGGAGTGCCTGTACTCCACCACATGACGAGTCTTTGGGACTTCTCAAGTGCCCACCCCGCGGGCCACCGGCAGGACGCTGTATCAGGCGGGCTGTCCTGGTGGCCTGTGCACCCAGAGGCGGTCAAGATTTCACCTACCAGCGCGGAACTGGCGTGCTCTTCACCCCGTGGGAGCGGCAAGGGTTGATCCTTCGCTCAGGTAGCCGCGGTGGCTGCCGTCATTCGAAGATGTTTCCCTGCTGTGTTGCGCCCGTTCTGTTCGACGGGGTGTCCTGCGTGTTGCCTGTCCGACACGGGCGGTTCCGCCCGGTTACGCTGCCGGGGCGGACACGTTGGTATTGTGGTGCCGCCAGGAGAGTGTCGGTCACGTCGGTGTACGCGCCCCCAGCGACGTTAACGAACCCAAACTTCTTCCTCATCTTTGTTGACATGCCAGCCGAGAAGCACGCTAGCTCCTCCCGTATGTATTCCATGAAGGTGGCGCTGCGCCACCGTCCCATCTTCTGAATTTCCATTTCGCTGAAGCCCGACAGCGACAACGCATTCGCCCCTCCACTGCGCAGGGAATGAGTGTTTATCCTCTCAATTGGAGTGCCCTTTGCGCTTGGATAGTCCAGCGCCTCAGCGGCCCATTTGAGCGCGTCCCTGATGTTCTTGTCTGTTACGTCAAAGCGCGCTCCATTTTCGAAGTATGCCGAGAGCAGAGTCGCGCCCGTGTCGTCGGTGGATACGCTCCTGATATGGACGTACCTCCTGCCCAGTGCACGCACCGGGCAGTAGTAGTCGTCGCCATTAGTTTCATGGTGCACACACACACCTTTCCAACCATTCTTTTGGTTGTCTAGCTTGAGCGTCGCCCCGTCCGCTGAGAGGATGGCCCATGCCGGTGCCTGCCTGCTCAACTGTCTCATTTGTCCCTGCTTATCCTTGCGGAAGAACGTGACATCTCGCATTCGAAATTGTGTCGTTTGCTTCGACTCGTTCCGCGCTCCCTTGACGGTATACTCTCCAATCCGCAGGAGGTAGTAGAAAGCGATGAGAGTCCAGTCCCCTACTGCCTTGACCAATTCCGTGGCTTCTTTCCGTGCACCTGCGGCCGCCAGGAATTCAGGGACATCCGCTTCTACCGGAAGCTGTTTTGTTGTGGGCGGGTCCGCTTTGCGCCAGCCCTCGATGGTTTGCCCGAGTTGTGGCAAGAGCTCTTTTGAGTTAGCCAGCTTCGTAGGATTTACTCCTCGCTCCAGCGCGATCGTCTGGCCAACGGCCGTGATCGCCTTACTGACTGTGCCAGCAGCGACCTGTTTTTTGCGACCGTAGTATCCTGATCTGACCCGGGCGGCAAATCCTGTGAGGAGTCGTGTGGCGATGTTGAACGGGGCCGCCGCAAGGTAAGGGTCCACTCCCACAGCCCTGCTGTAGGTGACCCAATGTCGCCAATATACTTCCCTATTTCTGGTAGTCGCCGCCACTCGTCCAGCGAAGAATCCGTCATCCGCAGCACGGAAATCACGCGCATAGATATGGCGAAGGAAGGGCGGTACACGCTCCAGGATTTCTGTAGGGGGAGAGGAAACATAGTGTTAAATAATAGCAGTAAGTCATTGTCAGTTGCACAGCTCCATTTCTTTTCGCTGCCCCAGGAACGCGATGGGATGTCCGTGATTGCGTTTTCGCACCCCGATATGTGCAGTGGCGTCAGCGGAGACACCCCTTTTGCCTTGAGCCTTAGTGCGAGTGCCCTGAGCAGCTGCGCTGCCACCAGCGAGCGCCTGGATGCCATTCTGGCCACCCAGCTAACAGTTGGGCTATTGTCGCTGAAGAGCGCAACGTGCGAGCCCGACGTTAGTGCGCAAACGTCCTCCATTATCAACCATAGCAGTAGGAGCCCTGCCATCTCTAGGTCAGAGTTCGTGAGGCGACCCGTTGGATTTGCCTGGGTTTTGACGTTCTCTTGTATATCCCGCGGCCATTCCATGCGGAAGACTGTTGGCAAGCAAGCTTTTGTCTCGCCGATGATCACTCCACCCACTCCATGTCGTGATGCATCCGTCACTCCTACAAAATCCGGCCAGTCTGTCACCAGCTCTGCACAACGTGTTGGTTGGAGTGTGGATTCCCTGAGGAGGGTTCTGATCTCCTGGACTGCCAACTGCAGGGGCTTGTTTCGGTGTAGGAAGACAAAAGGGGGTCGCTTCCGCAGTAAGCTGTTACAAGGGGAGAGGAGGCCTTTCCCGGCCGGGATTGCCACGAAGGCGTGGCGAACCTTCGCCACCACAGACTCGAAATCTTCGAACGGTATCCCTGTGTGCGACGCTCGGCTTGCACGCAGCCACTGATGGAGTACTGTGAGTATGGCATCTCGCTTGGGTGCTTCCAGCCAGAGGGTTTTCTCCACCCCATCGAATGTGAAGCCAAGAATATCTTTTTGCAGCGCCCATGCCCCCTCCCCTTTTTGGAGTTTTTTAAGTGAAATTGGGTCTTCGGCGTCATTGCTGTCGGGCGGAAAGACATCATGGATGCCATTAAGCATTGCATTTGCTGTGTGGCGGAGGTGGTCTTGTGATGCTGGTATCGCCAGCCCGAGGTAATCGTCCATGTAGACCTCGAGGACGTAGCGAAGCCCAGCTGAGTCTGCCGCCTGTTTTGGGAGAGCCCGGAAATCCGCGCTGTCTAGTGCCCACGTCACGAATTTGTTATCCGTGAGTGTTCCGACCGGCGTTTCAACGTACCTTGCCGCCACGTCTCGCCCTGTCTCCGACGCCGCGCAGAAGTACGGAGGCGATTCGATCCAACCCATTTGCAGGGAGGTTGGGACCACAAGTTCAAGTGGGTCGCCTGCGCGAGCTGGTGGAAGCACGTAGCAGAAGTTCCATTCCTGTCCGGCTTCACAGTCGAGGCACCAGAAGCCATCTTTTATATCCCATTTCGCCATGAATAGTTTGGCATCCTCGGGGGCTTCTGCGAAGGCGTGGATGATGCGTGAGAGTACTTGTCCCATTTGGTTGATGGCCCCTCTGGGCGCTGTCTTCACCGTTGCTTCGTTGACGGATGGAATCGACCCTGTTGACAGTCGAATGTTGTAGGAGAGATCGAGGATCGCTCTATAGCCTCGCGATTTGTGCGGGATCATGGCGATGGGCGATATCTTGAGCTCTGCAGGTGGGTTGGCCTGTATGTCCGTCCAACGGACAATACGTGCTTGCCCCTGCTTGACCTTTTCCAATGTCTCGCGCTGTAGTTGGATTGCGGCGTCCTGTTGCATTGCCGAAGGATGCGCTCCTTTGTCGATTGCTGCCTGCATCTCGGCGGGAGTCCAGTTACGGCCCGTTTGTGTTGGGCAGCCCTTTGTGGCGTTTTCCAGGAGGAGGTCCGCTGCAGGGTGATGTAGGGCGAGGTTACGAGGACACTTGGCGTTTCTGTAGGCAACCGGCGGTAAAGGTGTAGTTGTTGGAAGCCTTTCATCGCCATGGTGCGTCCTCCAGTATGTCCCCAGCGGCTGAGAGGCTTGTTTGTGCTGTCGCGACCGCTTTTGCAGTTTTCTCCACTGCTCCTTATTCGCTCCCGTGACCACGGTACCGTCCGCCAGGCATGGTGCCTGATGTGGATGCGGTGCGGTATGTTGGGTGGTGGGTGTGCCGCGCTTGCCTGTTAGTCCTGTGCTGGTGGGCCCTGTTGTTTGTGGGCCATCCGGTGGCTTGAAGGCGGGCTCTTTGCCAGGGCGAGGTTTGTCGCGGAGTGGCTCTTTGCCAGGACGAGTGTGCTCGTGGGTGGGCTCTTTGCCAGGGCGCGCGTTGCAGCGGGCGTTGGAAGACAAACAGACGTGTGTTAACAAAACAAAAGCAGCAGGCAGCCAGCATCACCGACCCCCTTGCTGGTTCAGACCACACAGGCACAACGCATGCAACACAAACACACGGGCAAAGCAGGCACGCAATATACTTTTAGCTAGCACAAAAGTGTACTGGTCCTTCAAACAAAAGTCCGTCGCTAGTTGTTAGTGTGCAGTACATGATGCCTGTTCCATACCTTCGCCCCTATTCAGCAGCCCTCTGTGTGCGAGTTCCAACTGATTTACTCTTGTTCCCCCTTCCCTACTTCCCTCTTCCTGACTCTGCCCCAGTAGGTGACGCCCGTCCTCCTTGATCCCTGTGGGTAGCGACAACGCTGACGCCACCGCCGCCCTGTGTGATCCCAGTACGCACGCCGCGGACTGCGGCGGGGCCAGTGGTGTTCAGGTGGGCTGCCGCTTGGCCGGGCTGCCCGTGTCTGCCCCCGTCGCCGCCGCGTGCAAATTGTAGCGTATCCCCGGTTCGATCTTCCTCCAAAGGGCGTCTGCCCAGTCGTTAGGTATTTTGTCTTTGGGGACGTGTCCTTTTCGCAACCGACAAGGGCGGAACGGGCAGCGGCCACAAATGTGGTTAAAGCAAATCATGTTCTTACCCTTGTCATCGACAAACTCTGGTAGGGTAGGAAGGTCTTCCCACCGAATGTTTGCCGCTGCGAGGATCTTCCCGAACATTAGGCTCCCTTTGAATGCTTTGTGATACTCTCCCAAGGGTCGTTTGAGTACGGGGTGGACGTGAGAGAGCTTGTCCGTGGATGAGGTGTCGACGTGGGGCCTAAATTGTGGTGGAGGGCCTGGTGGTGGTGGCGGTGGTTGAAAGACTTGTCCCGTAGATGCAGCTGTACCCATAGTTCCCAATGCGCCTCCATGCCAGTAGTGTCCACCCACCCCTCCAAAGTGTAGGTTCCTAAAGGCGCTGAACCCTGTGTTCGCGTTCCTTTGACCGGCGGTGTCCTGTGCCAAGCCTTGCGTTGCCCATTGTGTTGGCATGCGCCGGGTGATGGGTTCCTGCCACCTAACGTTGGGGTAGATGGCGTCCAGTAGCGAGCGAGGGAATGGGATGAGCTCGACCTCCGTCTTGAACTTATCCGGGTGGAGCCTTTTGTTGAAGAAGCCCCGCCCGTCGTCGAGGATGGCCCATACGATCTGCCGGCAGAGGGTTGCCGAGAAGTCGGTGCGCTTCTCCTCGACGTTCTCGTCCTTCATGATGTGGTAAATATTCCACACCTTTTGGAAGTGGTCACATTTCGCGCCAAAGAGAACAAAAAGAAGGCTTGCATAGGTGGAGGTGAGAATGCGTAGTTCGTGGAACGTGGAGGGAGGGTGCCTGATGTCCGTGGTGGCGAGCTTGAAGGCTTCCTCTAGTGTCCTGTTCCCTTTTGAGGTGACAAGGGCTTCTTCCCTCTGGAGTGCCAACTCTCTCTCGGCCGCGCTGACGGGGCGACATGCTAAGATGGACAGCCCCATGCCCGCAGACTTCAGTACGGCCGTACCTCCTCCTGGGTTGAACTTGAGGTCCACTATGTCGTCTAGGGTTTTCTTCTTGAAGAAGACGCCCCCATCAACCTCACAGTTCTGTTCCGTTGCGAAGGGTTGCATCCCTTCCTTCAGATTTGCACGAACTTCCTCAGTCTTTCTGGCTGATTGCAGCGTGAGCCAAAGGCGGGGGATCCCTCTTGGTTCGGTTACCCCACAGAAGCCTTGTAGAGCTGCGCGCTCGTACTCTGTGTAAATGTGTTTGGTGGCATTTGTCACAGAAGAGCTCGTGCCCCCGGGTGCCAGCGGTTGGCCCTTGTTGAGGGCCTCCACGACTGCTCTTAGCGTCTCCGCTGTCCTGAGGGAGATGCTATCCAGTGCCCGGCGGTCATCGTTGCGCGTTACCTGCCCGGGCGCTTCTGCCCCACGCTGTTCTTCCTGTGCTCCTAGCGTTGCCACTAGTCGAGCTGTTGTCCAGTCCTTGAACGTGGGATCGAAAGAGAGGATTGGTTCGATATCCATACTGACCAAACTCTTGGTCCCGTCGCTCGATTGTGCCGCCGCCATAGCCCACAATTTAACGAGTGCCACGTCGCTGGCTACCAGTGGCCCCCCTTCGTCCCTGCCTAGCCGTGCCGCCTCTGTGAACAGTTCCCATGGCGTTCTTTGTTGTTGGGTGAGGAAATTCGCAAGGAGCGTTGGCACAAACAGCATCGTTGGTACGTGCTGCGTCGCCATCATGCCTCCGGGTTGATACCACCGCGGGTGTGTTTGCCCCGACCCCGCGATTGCTTCAAACTCCTCCTCTTCTGTCCCCATGGACACACTCGGCCAGTTCCACGGTTTCTCCGGCTTAAGGGAGATCGGGATGCAGCCTTGCTGTTGCGATCTATCCCCCACGAACGCCACCGTTCTCAGGGCTGCGTCGTCGCCTGCCGTGGGGTCGAAGTAGACAGCGGCGGAGTGGAGGATGTTCCCGTGCCGATTCCCCGGCTGCATGAACGCAAACAGTCGGAGGGGGCCTGCCAGTGCCTGCTCTTTGAAGATTTTGGTGCGAGCTGCGGCACCCCCAACGTCGCGCTGCCAAGCCCACTCGCGTTTATGGAAGTCGTCGGTGCCTCCCACGCGCTGGGTGATCTTGCGCAGGGCGGCTTGTAGCGTCCCCTGCCGAGCCTGCGCGGTTACCGCTACGGGTGTTGTTGGCGTTGCCGCGGCGGGCGGTGCGGTGTGGGCTGGTGTTGTTAGAGGTGGCGCTTCCGTCGTTGCAGTGTCGGTGTTCGTGTGTGCCGTGGTTGGGAGGAGCAGCCATGGGTCGTTGTCGTCAGCGGTGGCTGCCGCCGTTGTCGTCCGGGGTGTTTGATCGTCGTCCGCTTGCGATTGTGTTGGCAACGCTGGCGGTGGTGAGTGGGGTGGCGGCGATGGCTCCCGCAAACTTTGTCCGATTGTGGCGAATGCCTCGGCGAGGAAATCACGCGGTGCTACCATTATGTGCCGTGACCTCTGGCGATGTGATGCGAATGTTAGTAGTGATTTTTTACCTCAAGAATGACGATCAACCGTGATTTTGAAGGGGAAGTATTGGATCCGTCCCAGACCCCCCCACGCTCGTGAACAGAGGAATATGTAGTATTTTCCGCAAATCTTGCTGCGAGGGCTGAGGAAAAAGTTATAATCGATCTACAAAAATTGACGAGAATCGTATTTTTGTTACAAATGGGGGTGTCAGTACTACAATTAAACTAGTACCTAGTATCCAGAAAGAACAGGGAATGGAACATTGGTTGGTAAGAAGAGTAATCCCGTGACTTCTAAGCATTGTCGGTTTGGCGTGATGACATGAAAATTACGAACTATGGAGAACTACAGCTATGAATTGTAAATATTCCTTTCAAACGGAAAAGTTCAAACTTTATTACGGAGAATCACTTCCAATCACGATCGAATGCAGTATAATAACACAGAACAATGTCAGAAATCACACGCGCTCATAGCTGAAGCGTTCATCAATCATTCGCTTGGCCGAGGCGCCTCGACTTGCCATCTACAATTGAACTTGACCATGAAGCACCTAGCCATCGTATCGATCTTCTTTACCACAGCCGCCGGGTTGCCGGCCCAGAAAATCGAGCCCCGCTCTCACATCAGTCATGTCGATCGCTACCTCAAGAAAACGCCGGCGCCAACGACTGACGCTCCAACCAGGACTCCATCGCTGTCTCCGACTATTTCGTTCGCGCCTACTTCGAGAGCCACGATTTCCATGGCACCAACCTCCAATTCCACAGAAGCGCCCACAACCATGTCGCCCACCGCATCCAACGCGCCATCGCTGCTACCCTCGTTGGCTCCGTCTTTGTCGCAACAGCCCAGCATCTCGCCCACTGCCACTCCATCCGTATACCCCTCCATCGCTCCATCAGCCATCCCGTCTGTTTCACCGACGCAGTCGAGTCAGCCTTCTGAGGCGCCGTGGGCTTATACGCGCCCACCACGCGTAGACATTCGCTACAAACCGTGGTTAGAATTGGACGAAGACACGAAGCAAGTTGCTATGAATTTGGAGTATGATCGATACTCTTGGGAGAACTATGGCCGGAATGATGTGGAGTTTTATTCCTGGGAGGATTTGGATGATGGCTACATGGGGAATGCCACCTTGCTGGGGTATGATCAGAGATCATGGTGAGTTCATCATTCAGTGTCGCAGTGACGAGTTTTGCAACAACCAGCCACCATCCTGTGTCATATAAATCCTCTCAACACTCATGCCATTCCGCCTTCCGTCATCTCTTCAAAGGGACTGCTGGCAAAATCACTATGAATCATACCGCTGGATCGACCTAGCACTCCCCGGAATTCAAGTCCTTCAATTCTTCGATACGCTGGGCTACAACATATCCTACTGGAACGGATATACGAACAGCACCACTTCTCGATCCGAAGATCGAATGTGGTACGATTTATCCGCGGATGAGAGATATGCCGCGTGTCAATTGTGCTTTATACGAAGGAGTTGGAATGAAGAAGATGTCGTGTTCAATGGAATGTTCCCAATGGTCAAGCCAGCATTTCGGTTTGTGGAATGGGATAGTTTGGAGGACGACAAGAAGGAAGCGGCGGAGGAGTTAGGGTACGAGAATGTTACTTGGAATGTGCTTGGATTGGCTGTTGTTGAGGAGAGGGGTTGGTGAGTATTTGGGCAGATTTTCATATTTTATTTTGCCTTAAAAACTTTTATTTGACTAAAGCAGCGTGACAAATTTCGTCATTCTTCCATGCTTCTTCAATTAAATTTTAGGAAGAAACTTACGAGGCAAGAAAGAGCTGCAGCAACTACCCTCGGATGGACAGACATCACCTGGGACTGTTGGAGCAATCATTTCCGATCCTATGCATGGGAAGATCTTGTCTTTTATGGTCTAGACTTTCTTTACTCGGCATTGGGATGGAATGCTTCCTCGTGGGAAGGACAGCAGGATCCACCACCCTCCAGTGAAAAATATTGGGATCTCTTGAATGACATTGAGAGAGAAAGCGCCAATGCCTTGTGCTACTTCCGAGACAATTGGGATGGAGAGGACATGACACCCAACAATGGACCGTTTCCGTTTCGCATACCCGCCAAGCGATACGTGCCTTGGAAAGAGTTGCCAAATGCAGATCGCCAGAGGGCTTATGACTCACTTTTCTATGACGAAGATACCTGGGATATTTACGGTGTAGCCGAGATTGAAAAAAAGACATGGAGGGACTTGACCCCCTGGGAACAGAGTGAGGCTACCAAACTTGGATTCATTCCCAATTCTTGGGATTGCTTTCAGAATCATTACCTGCAAAAAGAATGGTATGATATCAATTGGGATATTCGAGATGCAATGAATATATTAGGCTGGGATGAGAAAACTTGGGCTGAGCAAGCACAGCCTGACTCATACAGCAACAAGTGGGAAGTCCTGAGTGAGGATGAACAGAAAGCAGCTTATAAGATTTGCTATTTCAACATCAATTGGCCAGGTGGAACAGATGCTTCGATCGAAGATGTGGCAACTTTTATTGAAAATGTCCAGGCGATCCAGTCGTCCCCAGTAAGCATATCGAATATAGCCACAGATGATACTCCTCAATCATCAGATTCCTCCAACACAAAAGCAGGTCCCTCTGAACTTGCAGCATCAATGGCCAGTCCAAGTAGTTCTGGTGGCTGGACACCATTGATTACTGAGTTCTCTACATTATTTATTTTGGCACAGTTAGTAATCTAACTTCACAACCCTGTGAGTTGAAGCTATACCTGAGGACTGCTTCGATCACTGATACAAGAGAATCAGATCAGTAGAATAACCTATCGACTTTTCAAAGTTTAAAGCATACTTAAGACAATTTGGGAAATTATCCTCGTCCTCCTAGTCCTCCTCTGTTGGATATAGGGGACAATGACCAGCAAGAGTCCCTACAAGGACAAGACTTACACAAGGAGGGTTTTTCTGCCCTCTCGTGGACTTTTCCCTACCATGAATCATGGCTGTCAACAACAAATCTCGATTCTCACAAAATTTGATTTGGCAATCTCATTTGATCCATCTATCCAATTTCAAACTACAATTCTTGACCATCAAGACATGACAATCCAGAATTCTACTGTTTGATTGTTACATTGAATTGAGTAGAACTAATGCTCATAAAATTACTTTTTATCCGATGTTAACATTGAACTACATGTGTTTCATACGATCCCTCTTCAAAAGCACTGGGACACCCTAACTAGAAGCCAACTCCACCATTTGAATTCGAATCAAACAAATGAATAACACGCTTCATCTGCGCGTGACAAGCACCATCTTTCCATTGCACAAACAACAATCAATCAACATATTCTGGATTTGATCACCCAGAAGTATCACAAACAAGTGGATTGTTGAGAGAAAACATCACAGTTGAGCAAGACTAATTAGATGTGTTGAGCTTATCATTTCATTTTTCCACCATTGTGTCCACAAGAAGCCAAGCACGTGCTGATATGGACGATCTCCAAGAAAGCATCACTAATCTCAACAAGCAAATGACGGCACTCCTCGCCGCCATTCAACCACTCCTAGCAGGTGCTGCCGCTCCTCCAGGTGTAGCCTTTGCCCTATCTCCGGGCACCACCAACCCAGACCAGTTGATTGATTATTCTACCCGTATTGGCCAAAGCCAATATGATACCAGGAAATCCAAGCTGATGGATGATAAAGAGGAAAAAATTGACCCTAAGGTCATGCAAGTGGTTAGATTTCAAGAAATGTTACAAGCAAGAAGTGAAATCATGGGCTCAACGAGCCCAGCACAAGGAATTGTGACTTACCAAGTCGGAGGACGAGACATGATCCTGATCTCAGAGTATGGAAAAAATTCATACGATGAGTTGAAACTCCAATCCAAAGTCTATTAGAAGCATGATGGAACAAAGAAGCATCAGTAAGCTGCACAAAACAACAATATGATGACAATATGCATCCTGTCATCACTCACCGAGCCCGCTCAAGACCAGCTCCTTGTTGCCCAGCATGGCTGGATTTTAAGGGACAAGGACCCTGCCAATTCTACCAACGTTGCTGTTGCCGCACTCCTGCATAAGGAGATAATGAGGTTAACAACATTGGACACACGAGCGACAAATAAAGCATTAAAAGACAATCTTAAGGCCTTAACGGAGTACTGCATCCAAGTCAAGGGTGACGTGGGCAAGGTGAATTCCTACTTCATGCAAAACTTGCATCAATTGTTAGCAAGAGGCGAAGGAGCAGACGGCAAAGAAGACATTTTGTTTGCTGTGTACCAGCATGTTCCCGACGCAGAATTCAGGAAGTACATGAATCAGAAAAAGGACAGTTATTATGACAACATCAACGATATTGTCAATGCTGACCACACGACCATCATGATGAAGGCCAAGACGAAGTACAACATGCTTTTGTCGAACAAAGATCGGCCTTTTGGCACTCAATCTGATGAGGAACAACAAGTCATAGCACTCAAGGCTGAGCTGGAGCAATTCAAAGACACCAATTTCAAGCTTTCAAAGCAATTGAAGTCTAAGCTCAAGGCAAGTTTGCAAAACAATCCTCCACAAGCAAACTCCTCGTCCAGCACACCTATGACCTCAAATCAGACAACAAAGAATCCAAAGAATACCAACAATAGAAGGAGACAAAAGCACAATGAAGCATGGAAGAAGACAGCACATAAGCCAGGAGAGCCAAAAGCCATCAAGATAGACAATAAGACATGGAATTGGTGCATCCACCACTTGGCGTGGTGCCTACATTCCCTGAGGAATGCCGCAAGGGAAAGAGCCAGGTCAATCCATCGGTCACAAGACAGTCTTCAAGCAATGAAAACGAACAAATAGACAGCAGGACAGGTCTCAACTGACACCTTCTTGCTCATCTAGCTGAACTGTCCATCCAAGACGAATGATGGTGCAGACCAGCATGGCTTGTAGCCATGGCCGAGGCACCAAACTTCCTCCTCCTTCTATTACTTACCTCCTTAATCAACTCTGTGACCTCCTGCATTGTTTTCTGTGAAATATGGACAATGATGGTATTTTGCATTTGGGTTAGATGCAAGTGGCACAAGATTGTAAGACAAGCAGCCAAAACAGACAAGAGCACCGGTAAGATGGATCGGAAACGGCCCTCAGCCGTCAACCATCTCCGATATCATGTTTCAAGCCGCACATGAATACAAGCATACACATGAAGGACAATTAGTCAAATCACAGCCATTTTTCCATTTGACATGGAAGTTCAAGGCACTCACACTTGTCATTCATGCTGCCGCCTCTGTCTATCTGGCTGGTTGTCGCGTGGAGTGCCTTGTCCGCCACTCTTTTCAACTATTGTTGTGTTTGCGTCAGTTCCGCCACCGCATTGGACTAAATTGTCGGATGAAGGAAACACGCCATCCACCAAGTTTTCAAATCAACCACTGCCTCATCGTCATCCCTGCTATTCCGGCCCAGATACAATACAGACTCTTTCAGAATTGGGATTGACATGCGTTGTTCGATTACCATGTCCGGCAAGAAAGAATGTTTCAAAGACCTCAAGCCTTCTGAGGGAGCTACTATTGTTGGAATCACAGGCAGACTTGTATTCAAGGCATGGGCACTTTCTGCTTTACCATTGAAGATGACTCTGGTTTTACACATCACATTGAGCTGCCAAACAGCTTGTACATCCCTGGGCTGCCACAGACACTTTTGTGTCCTCAACATTGGGCTCAGGTGGAGGCTGACAGTGGAACCTACACCACAAACATGGCAAAGGGTTGTTGGTTAATATGGAACAAAGGCAGAAGCTAGAAGTTTGTCCCATTCGACCCAAGAATAAACATACCTGCCTTTCACTGCAAACAAATTGTTAGTAAGCTGTTAGTAAAGAGATAATGGCTTCCTAACAGCTGCATGTAGGTTTTGTACTGTGTCTAAATTATTCTAAATTGCAACCTGTTAGTAAGGTGTTAGCAATTCCAAGACTCCTGCCAAAACGAGCCCAAAACGAGCTGTTTACAAACAATTTTACTAACAGGTCCGTTTTTGCTAACATATTAACTAACAACATTGATGAAGATGGAGTCCAATGGACTCTCATTTCCTTGCTAACATAATTACTAACAAGTACTCCCCCCTCCGGGTAGTAGGAGTAAACTTGTAAAATAACATGTTAACTCTGTCCCTACAAAAACAGTTTTTGAAATGTAATAATATTTCTGAACAATATTTTTGAAATTTAGGTTTACAATGAGGACGGAAACAACTGTATTATTACACAAAACATCATTTGTTTCGATTGATTCAATGGGAGGGAAGTTCTGGGGTTGTAATTCATGGTTGTGATGGGGGGAGTTGGAAGATGAGATGATGAGGGCAGATAATAATTTCAAATTAAATAGTTTGGCAAAACAATTGAAAAACTCACCATGGGTGTAGTCAATTTTCCTCCTTCTTTTTCAGGCTTTAGATTGAAGCCACGGGAGGGCGGCGTGGGTGTTTCATTCATGGAGGAGGGCAATGGAAGAAGATGGCAGGTCAGGGATGGTCATTCCCAATTAAATAGTTGACAAAATAAAATAATTAACAAAACTCACCATTGGTGTGGCCAATTGCCCGGCTTCTTTTTATAGGCTTTCAATTCAAGCCACGGGAGGGCGCGGCGTGGGGTTTGTGATTCATATAAGGGGAGGTGGCAGAAAAGGGCGGGTCAGCTCGGCCATATCAAATGAAATAATGGAAGAAAAATAAAAATTCGCAAAATTCAACTTGCACGATCAATTGTCCCGCTACTTTATTTTGGTGTTAGGTTGAACCCACGGGAGGGTGCGGCATTGGGCGTGCTGTATGCAATTTGTAGAGAAGGGCCGTTGCAAAAGAAGACAAGTCAGCGCGATATTTTATTACAAAGCTCACCACTTGCACGGTCGATTGTCCTGCTTCTTTAGGGGGGTTCTGGATTGAAGCCGCGGGAGGGCGCGTCGTGGGACGTGGGGTTTGTACTTCATTGAGGACGACCATTGCAGAAGATGACAGGACAGCACAACGGTTTCAACTTAAATAACTGACCAAAATAAAAAATCGCAAATCTCTCCACTCGCATGGTCAATTGCCCTGCTTCTTTTCCTGGTTGTTAGATTGAATCCGTGGGAAGAGTGCAGCGTGGGGCGTGGGGTTTTGAAAGTCATGGAGGGGGAGTGGCAAAAGATGGCAGGACACAGGCATGAATTTCCAATTAAATAGTTTGGCAGAAAAAAACATTGCAAAACACAACAACCAACCTACCTTTTTGCCATATTGCAGGATGCTTTGTTGCCAAGAGCTAGGTTGAGAAGACACACCAACTTGCAGCTCAAAAGTCCACCAAAATATGGAGATACAAGGGGGAGATTGTGGTGACAATCAGAAATCCCATCTTGCTGTAGTGAAGTCAACTTTTTATGTCCAAAATAATGGGCGCAGCAACTGATGCATCGTGCAACACAGTGCACACTAAGAGATACCTTCTATGTGTCGAAATCAAATGACAAATTTTGCAAAAAGGTTAAAGATATAAAGGTCCCACATAAATAATGAGATAATAGACAACAAAATTTCAATTCAGACCAAAAATAATTATCATGACATAACAGCATGGAACATTTAATATATTATCAAGACATCATTTAAACATGAACAGGCAAAACAATGATCAGCTAGCAACAACCCCAAAATAAAGTTCATTTTGTGCAAGCCTTCATTTAGCGTGAGAATTGATGTTATTTCATGGTGGATTTGGTATCATAAACTTTTACATGAAGGCTACACTTCAAGTTTGGTTGAAGTTTTGTGTCATAAACTATGTTGATTAACTAATACTCTACTTGGTATGTGAAAGGATGACTGTGAGGTTTGGTGCTATCATAATCTGAGTGGTAAGTGGAGAAAAAAGAGCATCCATGTGTAGTCCAAAAAGTAAGATAATATTTTTGGTGTCATCCAGGAGCTTGATGCTCACATATATCTTCGGCATCTGTGTAAGTTGCATCTATTATTGCAACAAATTTTGACAATGCTTACAACAGATAATCCTTCTATTTGATCATTGTATCTATTACGCAAGTTCATGAGATATTATGGCAGAAGTAATGTTCACATCAATCAAACAGAATTTGGATGGATGTGCTTGCAAGTGAGATAACAGGGGGACTTTGGAAAGATGTCAAAGGGCAATAAAGAGGTAATCAATTGTCATAAGTATGCCCATTAACTTATACTGTACTTGGTATGTGAACTTGTGACTGTGAGGCTTGGAGGTATCATAATCTGAGTGGTAAGTGGAGAAAAATGAGCATCTCAACAGAGTAATATCATATTTTTGTCGTCCAGAAGCTTCATGCTCGCTTATATCTTTGGCATCTGTGTAAGTTGCATCCAAAATTGCATCAAGTTGCGACAATGCTTCTTGCTGGTAATATTGCCTTTTTTGGAAGGAAGGCGGTATTTGTCACAGTGAAATGACTGTCAAAGTAAACTCAAACTAGGGCTGGGGTTATGGAAGTCAATGAGACTCCTCCTGCCAAATTACTGGGGAATATACAACATAATTACTAACACAAATTTCGTGCTCTAGTAGCACCAATGCATTCCTTTGCATATCAACAAAAATGCTATATGGAATTTTTATGGTGTCATATATAAAATAACACCATCTTCTGTACAGACAAGTTGAAGAACCAGAAAGAATCTTGTGCATAATTAGGGGGAGAAGATTGGAGAGAAAAATTGGGCGATGAAAATGTTGTAATTAATTAATCTCACCCATGCAAGCCAGAATCTGATGCATCATTAGGTGGAGGAGAAAGAGAGGAAATTTGAGTTGTGATGGGAGCAAATGGTAGATAAGAGGGGAGATTGATAAGGAGATTGCCTCTGGTTGATGAGGAAGGAAACAGGGGTTCAGAAATGTTGAATGGAGATAAGAGAGTAATCAAGCTAGGGAAAAGGAGGTAACTAATAATGAAAATGAAAGATTTCAATGCAATAACATTATCACTCAAACAATCAAGAGAGCAGAAGGAGGAGACAAATTTTGAAAATGAAAGATTTCTTTACAAAAAACAGGATCTTGTTTCATCAGGAGAGTCAGCGTCCACGAAGGGCGTTGGTACCACAGTTGATGTGACCATGATCCCAGTTTCATGCAAATCAATCAATTCAAATCTAAAAGTAACCAGTTTCTCCCAACAGTCCAGTTCAAACAAAAACCAAGAGAGGAGGAAGAGAGGAGACAAACAAAGAAAAAACATTTCAATGTAAAGAATCAGGATCTCGTTTCATCAAGAGAGTCAATGTCCACGAAGGGCATTGGTACCACAGTTGATTCGACCACTATTCAGTTTTCATGCATATCAATCAATTCAAATCAAAATGTGCCCAGTTCAAACAACAATCAATAAGATATACAGATAAAAAACTTTCGAAAAAGAGCAGAGTTTTGGAGGTGGGCCGAGGAACGTGTTGAGGAGATGGGAGGAGACAATGTTGCAGTAGTTGAGAGCAACCAAAGTGGCACTTGGAAGTTGGAGAGAGGCCGAGTGGATCAGCAAAGAGTGAGAGATGTTTTCCCAACCCCAATCAAACACAATAAACAAACCACCAAAGAAAACATAGATTGTTAAAGGTGCTGTAGTTGTGGAGGCGCATTGGAGGGAGGCACTTTGTTGGAAGCATCATGTCGGATGTGATGTTGGAGGCGCTTTGTTTGAGGTGTCATGGGAGGCATGATAGGAGATGTTGTTGGAGGAGATGCTGTTGTTGGCGGTGACTCCATAAGTGAGGAAGAAGGTGAAGACAAATTTTGAAAATGAAAGATTTCTTTACAAAAAACAGGATCTCGTTTCATCAGGAGAGTCAGCGTCCCGAAGGGCGTTGGTACCACAGTTGATGCGACCACGATCCCAGTTTCATGCAAATCAATCAATTCAAATCAAAAAGTAACCAGTTTCTCCCCACAGTCCAGTTCAAACAAAAACCAAGAGAGGAGGAAGAGGGAGACAAATTTTGAAAATGAAACATTTCAATGCAAAGAATCAGGATCTTGTTTCATCAAGAGAGTCAACGTCTACGAAGAGCATTGCTACAACAGTTGATGCAACCACATTCCAATTCTCATGCATATCAATCAATTCAAACAAAAATGTGCCCAGTTCAAACAACAATCAATAAGATATACAGACAAAAAACTTTCGAAAAATAGCAGAGTTTTGGAGGTGGGCCAAGGAACGTGTTCAGGAGATGAGAAGAGTCAATGTTGCAGTAGTTGAGAGTAACCAAAGTGGCACTTGGAAGTTAAGGAGAGAGGCCAAGTGGATCAGCAAAAGAGTGAGAGATGTTTTCCCAACCCCAATCAAACACAATAAACAAACCACCAAAGAAAACATAGATTATTAAAGGTGCTGTGGTTGTGGAGGTGAGTTAGAGGGAGGCGCTTTGTTGGAAGCATCATGTCGGATGTGCTATTGGATGCGCTTTGTTTGAGGTGTCGTGGGAGGCATGATAGGAGATGTTGTTGGAGGAGATGTTGTTGTTGGAGGTGACTCCATAAGTGAGGAAGAAGGAGGAGACAAATTTTGAAAATGAAAGATTTCTTTACAAAAAAACAGGATCTCGTTTCATCAGGAGAGTCAGCGTCCACGAAGGGCGTTGGTACCACAGTTGATGCGACCACAATCCCAGTTTCATGCAAATCAATCAATTCAAATCTAAAAGTAACCAGTTTCTCCCCCACAGTCCAGTTCAAACAAAAACCAAGAGAGGAGGAAGAGGGAGACAAATTTTGAAAACGAAACATTTCAATGCAAAGAATCAGGATCTTGTTTCATCAAGAGAGTCAACGTCTACGAAGGGCATTGGTACAACAGTTGATGCGACCACTATTCAATTTTTATGCATATCAATCAATTCAAATCAAAATGTGCCCAGTTCAAACAACAATCAATAAGATATACAGACAAAAAACTTTCGAAAAATAGCAGAGTTTTGGAGGTGGGCCAAGGAATGTGTTGAGGAGATGAGAGGAGACAATGTTGCAGAAGTTGGGAGCAACCAAAGTGGCACTTGGAAGTCAAGGAGAAAGGCCTAGTGGATCTTTACATTAGTGAGAGATGTTTTCCCAACCCCAATCAAACACAATAAACAAACCACCAAAGAAAACATAGATTGTTAAAGGTGCTGTGGTTGTGGAGGCGAGTTTGAGGGAGTTGTCTATTGATGTGTTCAAATCTGCCCTCTTTGATGGCCTGTGTCTCTGCAGGTTATTTTGTTGATGACATATGTGGTGCAGATTCGCGAAGTACTAATGCAGGAAATATGAAAAAAGTAACAATCGCGTTGATAGCAAACATACTCAGTGAGCATGCTCCTTTTCTGTGCTGGGTTATCTGTTGAAAGGATGAAATCTGCCCGGCCTCTGTTGCTGTGATTATCAATGTTGTTGACATGAATGGGGCAGATTCGCGAAGAGCTAATGTAGGAGATGTGAAAAAGAACAACAATTGCTTTGATAGCACACATACTCAGTGAGTTTGCTCCCCATGTGTTCAAGGTCATCTGTTGAGATGGTAAAATTTTCCCTCCTTGACGGCCTCTATCTCTGCCATTATCAATGTTGATGACATGAATGGGGCAGATTTGCGAAATGCTAATGCAGTAGATATGAAAAAAAATCAACAGTCGCGTTGATAGCACATATACTTAGTGAGCATGCTCCCTATCTGTGCTGGGTTATCTGTTGAGGGAGTGAATGCCCTCTTTGACGGCCTCTGTCGCTGTGATTATCAATGTTGTTGACATGAATGGTGCAGATTTGCGAAGTGCTAATGCAGGAGATGTGAAAAAAATCAACAATCGCATTGATAGCACACAGACTCGGTGAGCTTGCTTCCCATCTGTGCCAGATTATCTGTGGAGGAGAATGAAATCTGCCCTCTTTGACGGCCTCTGTCGCTGTGATTATCTATGGTGATGACATGAATGGTGCAGATTCGCGAAGGGCTAATGCAGGAGATGTGAAAAAATAAACAATTGCGTTGATAGCACACAAACTCAGTTAGCTTGCTTTCTATTTGTGCCAGATTATCTTTTGAGGGGGTGAAATCTGCTCTCTTTGATGGCCTCCATCTCTGCTATTAGCAATGATGATGACATGAATGGTGCAGATTTGCGAAGTGCTAATGCAGGAGATGTGAAAAAATCAATAATCATGTTGATAGCACACAGACTCAGTGAGCTTGCGTCTTATCTGTGCTGGCTTATCTATATGTTTGTGTGTTTTATTTTCATTAAAGAATTAACCATACTTGATGGCAGTATTCCTAGGGCAGGCAACTAAAAAAATATGAAAGTCCTAAACAAATTCCACCTAGGTTTTCATAATTTAGCTGAAAAAAATGTTGTTTTAGAACCTCATGTTAGTAAAATTGTAAGCAGTTACACCAATGGGAAAATATCCCAAGGATCTTGCTAACTGTTAGTACAAAATGAGAAAGAAATTTTGACTCCACCCCTTGAACCGACCATTGAACCTCATGTTAGCTATTCTGT